>KZ559601.1:0-96212 GCA_002850765.1 Aspergillus taichungensis
GGGACTAGCCGCCTAAACGACGCCTACTCCCAAGACCCTTACGTCATCGGCAGCCAGCCGTTTACAATAGATTAGTCTACATGCATGAACTTATTTATATATCTTACTATATGAGACAAGAGATTATTAAGATACATTATAATAAACCACTCTAAGAATATTTTAGAACAGAAAAAATATGCAAGCAGATTATATAAAACTACTATTAGCCTAATATGCAAAAGACTGTACAGGGTTATATTCAAAATTATAATACCTGCATACAAAACAAACCAGTAAGACACTAATCTTACAGGAAGATACAGTCACCAGATATACTGAAAAGACTATAAGAATAGATTATAGTAAATTTTATTAGATCACTACCAGAGTCCAGGGGAAAGAATATGATTACTATTATCATAAACAGATTAATAAAATATATCTGATTAATACTTATAAAGAGCACCATGACCGCACAAGAAATAAGCTACGTGCTACTATATTATATTATTACTAATCATGGGATGCCACAGAAGATCATATTAGACAGGGATAAGCTCTTTATATTAAAATTTTAGAAATCACTGACAGATATCATGGGGATTAACTATCAGTTGATAATAATCTATCATCCACAGACAAACAGTCAGACAGAAAGAACAAATCAGATTATTAAGTAGTACCTACAACACTATATTAACTATGAACAAAATAATTAGGAATAATACCTATTAATAGCACAGTTCATATATAATAATTCGGCACACGCAACTACACAGAAAACACTATTCTACACAAACTATAGTTATTATCTAAGAATACATGAAGAACCAAGAAACAAGGAAATAGTATCAGAACAAGCACAGGAAGTAACAAAGACACTTAAAACACTGCACAAATAATTAACAAAGAATATTAACTTCATGAATATGAAGACAGTGATTCACTATAACAAGTACCACAAGAAGGGATCTATTCTAAAAAAGGAAGAAAAGATATTCCTGCTTCACAGAAATATTAAAACTAAATAACCAAGCCAGAAACTTGATCACTAAAAGTTGGGATTATTCAAGATTAAAAAGAAATTAAGAACAGTTAATTATCAGCTAAAGCTACTAGAATTAATGCGCCGCATATACTTAGTCTTTCATGTCTTATTATTAGAACCTGTACTAGAAAACAGCCAAATCGCGACAAATGTGAAAATTAATAAGGAAACTGAATAAGAATACAAAGTTAAAAAAATCCTAAAAGATAAACAAGTCAGCAGGAAACCACTTTATTTAATTAAATAGAAAGATTATAATATCTTAAAAAATACTTGGGAACCTATCAAGAATTTGAGAGGCTACCACTAGCTAGTTCAGTAATATTACTAACAGAAAAATTAATATTTACTTAAAAGAAAGGATTATTCATTGCCTGTGAGAAACTAGAGATGTCTAATACCATGGCAAGGTGAGCACTATCTTGAGTATTAGCCAGATAATCTAGCTCTTGAAGATTTTCAGTACTCAAAGAATCCTCTGTATCTAAACAAGCTATTACAGCAGAATCATGTTTTAATATTTTGGAATGATGCTTCTTAAGGAACTTTTACTGTTTTTATAAATAAAGAAGCTTTGCAAATAATCAGGCAGAAGTCTCTTCAGCTTCTTGAATCTTATATTTAATTCTATCATATTAATTATAAATTAATCACTACTCTTATTCATTATAAAAATACTTCTTGTAACAACAACCACGACGGGTACAAGCAGTATAATTTTAATTCTTAGGATCTATGATATAATCAAGATCATAGTCACTGCAAAAAGCACAAGAATTAGGAATAACATAACTGTCACAAAGAATCTTTTAATACTGAGCCAAACAGTTAGAAACTCGAGATAACATGGTGAGGAAACATGGTTGAAAACACATGCTAAGAAAGAGAAAGCCCTATCTTTATAGGTTTCAAGGATAAAACACTAGAAGAGAGAGAAGTAATGTTATAGAAATCTAACAAGATTAATATCTCATGAAGGCAGCACAGCCAGGTAGAAGTCTAATACCAATCAAACCATGAGAGGATTGGAATCCCTGCAGAAAGAATAATTAAGTCACATGACCAAAATATACTCGAGCATCTACTTCAAGAAGTATACGATAAAGTATACGCGGAATGGCATTGTGATTAGATATACCTCGCTATCTACTCCAAAGAGTATACAAAGAAGTATATAGGCAAAGGCTATATAAGGACACTCCTTTACCATGTATCTACAGTTTAGTTAGTCGTGTTTAATAACATTGTTAACTGGAACTACACAGTCCAATTCTGAGTCTATATTCAGTCTAGTTTCTACTTGTCTATACTCAACCTAAGTTATCAGGTATACGTACCTGATACACCTTACTTCTCTTCTTGCTTACTAGTTACCTTCAGATCATTGGGTCACTTGTCAAATTAATCCAGTTAGCACGGCCACTGTGTGAGGCCTCAGGTTAGTACAACCCCATTGTTGATTAGCTGATAGGAAGATCACAGGGCGCTCTTCACCTTTAATAACCCAAGTCACCAACACTAGCACGGCAGAAGCAACAAGGGATCCTAGGGTCGTGACAATTTTATAAAGTAACCTAGAGACTAAAGAGAAAAGTTAACTTTACTTATACAGGTTATTAAAAAGACACTAAATTAACTTAACTCAAGGTATGGTCAAGTTACTGCCATTGGATAGGGATGCCTCTTTCTGCTGGCTCGCCGGCTGGAACATTACTTGCATCGAACTTCTGACGAAGGTGGTTGCCGGCCGCCTGGGTGCAGCTGCTACACGCATTTGCTCAATTCTTTTCCGTGCCGTCATGACTTGATTCAGCGGGTAGTGGCGCACATTCGTCTTAGCAGTTTTATCACTAATCAACCTTGTTTGGGAGCGGTCAACTTCTCGTCCATGCCTGGGGCTGAGGAATAAGGCACGATAGCAAGCGTACCTTGCGACCATTTGGAATGCGTGTCCCGTTCCTTGTGAGATCACTGGGATTACTAGCGTGGATTGCGCATCCTCAGATCATGTAACGAGCCAATGCTCTTGAATATGGCAGTGAACACCACCCTGAGGGATTCTGACATGGGACAGGAGTTATATGCTTGCACCTTATCCAGCACCGAAGGGTTCAAGAAGCCTGAAATTCAGGTGTCGAAGTCATCCAACGTTGTGCAATATCCTTCCAAGGATGTAGAGGTAAAAATTATGTGGCGTGGTGAGCAAGCTGATCAATACTCCTCTCATGCTGAGGTGGCTGCCCAGCTGGTGCAAGCTCAGTTTGATCATCCTGCCGGCCAAGATGCAAGGATCGCTTTTGATTACTTCAATGGAGTGGTCCTAGGGTCATAATCGGGTCGATGATTGGTAAAGACCCGGACAAGGGCCTACTGGCATCCTTCCTGGAGATATTGCGTCAGGGTGGTCTCAGAACAAGTGGGTCTCTGATGCAGGTGTGCAAAAGCAACTGCCCAGCGGCCTAAACCTTGGTCTGATTTCGGAGGCAAGCACAAACCCGGAAGAAGCCTTAATGGCTGCGCAAGAAGCACTTGCAACCTGGAACGCTGGTTATTGTGTAAAAGATTATGGTGACAGCCGCAGGGGGCAGGTTTCCGTGGCCGAAGTGGCCATTCCAATTGGCGTAGACTATGACGTTTTAGAGGGAAATGGAAATGGCTACAGTGAACCAGTCGGGGAAGATCTTATCCCCTGACCCGCATGGGGAAAATGAAGGAAGAACACCAAAGCGAGGATTGATTATTTCCCGGCAGACGTGGACATCCTAGGCGACATTCACCCGGCCTTTATCCATGAGATTGTGGCCGTGGGCATAAAGCAGCGCAGTGTCTCGCAGTGTCTCGCAGGTTTGTGGTTGATATGATCCGTCGATCGACGGAAACAGAACTGGATCTCCAGAATTTCCACATCGTATCCACGCCCAATCTCTTGAATCTCGTTCCGGAGCCTAGAGGACACAGCCCCATTGCGGGCGGTAAAGTCCGGATGCTCAGCGGAAATAAAAAACACTGTATGGCACGGCTCGTCGCATAAATTGAGGCCCCCAGCCAGCAAATCTTCCTCCAAAAACCATCCCGGCCGATAACCGAGTCCTCATCTTCTGAGGATCGATTTGCCCGCCCTTTTGGAGCGGGTTGATGAGCTCTGTGAGGGGCTCTGACAAGAAGAGGAGAAATAAGCGCCAGAAGCGTACACCATCCCTCTAGATGTAACCGGAGTCACCAGTGGGTCTTCTACCAGCGCCATGATGTGTGATGGTTTGCAGTCAAGTGAACGCGGTATATGTGTAGTAGATCAGAACCCAGCGCGGGATGGATTCGGTCCACTAGAAATCTAGCAGATTGTTGCATGAGTCACTGGATAGCGAAAAAAAACCAAACCGGTACCCGAGCCCTAACTTATGAAATATGGTGGGAGCTTGATGATATTCGATGACCTGATTCAAAGGTAGACGGTATGGTGAGGAAGGAAGGAGCGAAGGAGGAGTTAAGGTGAAAGAAAAGCTCGCAGTCAGGTGGATTTACCACATGACGACTTCTCTCTTCACGATAAGTTGGGACGTTATCAGATTTCTGTAAACTGACGTGGATTTTACATGTCTCCGAGTCTTTAGGATCTAGCAACAACCCCACTGGTTCAAGGGGCAATTATGATGGAACCCCTTGGTCAAACAATGCGTGTTGACTTAGTGAACATATATAGCGTTGTTATAGAGTAGATCCTTGGTATGATACACCAATCTCATCACATAATGCCAGGGACTTCTTGCAGTGTATACATTACCGTCAACCATTGCACCATCCGAATCAAACCCCCACAGAGGACCAAAAAGCAGACTAGATGGTAACCTGTCGAGTCTACCCTTCAACCATAACATGTTGTAGATGAAGACTTGAGGAATGTGAGGTTAGTCAGTCCTTCGTCATATGCGTGGCGATGACGTCTCCGAGATCGACGTCATATCCTCATCAACACGACTCGCTTCGTTCCCGGTGGCTGTAATTTCCACTCAATCTGCTATGACTTGAGGACTAATGAGACATACTCTCCGAGTTTTTAATACCATACTTCTCCGGAGATAGACGACCCCGACCACAATGCAGGACAAGTTCACCGTGGTCGTCATCGGCGACGAAGCCGTTGGGAAATCAGCCCTCATCATACGGGTAAGCCTGATGGAGACCGGAGATATAATCCGGACGGCAAAGGGTGTAGACTGACTGCCCCCAATAGCTCTGCCTCGACCATTTTCCCGAAGGTCACGCGCCGACCGCCGACGACACCATCCGCAAGCCGGCGGTCATCGACAATCGACCGTGCCTAATCAATATTATCGACACGGCCGGACGCGACGAATACGCCTCGCAGCTTGAGGAATGGATGAGCCATGGGGACGCCTTTCTTCTGGCCTACGACGTCACCTCGCGAGCCTCGTTCGACCATGTCATCAAGTACTACAAGCAGGTCCGCCGGATGAAGCTCGGGCGCGGGCTGGCCAAAATGAGCTCGGAGCGGATGTTATTCCAATCACCGCATGGCGTGTCCGTGGTGATGGTCGGCAACAAGATCGATCTGGCGGAGTCGAGGGTGGTATCGACTGAGGAAGGCAGACGGCGGGCAGCGTCTCTAGGATGTGGCTATACGGAGACCTCTGCTCGGGAGAATGTCAATGTAGAAGAGCCGTTCGTCATGGCCGTCCGATGGCTCCGACAGGGACGACGGCCCGACTCGGCTGATGACGAAGACGCGAAGAAGCCGAGGTGTTCAGGTCTCATGGGCAAGCCCTCTAGACAATCCAAGTGTACGATCTTATAGGGGAAATATCGGGCAAATATCGGTCCCTGCTCCATGCAGGCTCGATGATCTGTGATCGTCGCGGCTCCTTCCAGACTAAGATTGAGTTACACGTCCCCGCCCGTCTCCTCCTCTGTGACAACGGCAGTCCGTCACACTCGAGGAAACCACCGAAATGCCTCTACCGCCTGGAACCTGGGGATATTCCACCGCTCCTCCCGTTGCCTGGTCCACGCGTGAGGATGACGGTTGGTGGCCTAGATGGGGTGGACAACTCCACAGTCATCCGAACGGATGACATCATGATACTTTCATTTCCCCTATAATATATAAGCGGCCGAAGTGTACAATAGACCTCACACTGACATCATTATATCGTGAGACGAACAAACTACCGCAGGACTATGGAGCCCTCTCCCTGCAATTCCTCCGTCTCGGTGTCACTGTGTACGGAGTACGCTCCTCGACACCCACCGGAAATGTCGCCAAGACCACCGTTGGACCTACGCGGCACTGGTCAGCACCATCCCGAGGATATGTATTCGGGCATTTGTCGCCGATTGTCTGAAACAGTTGTGGTTGCTGCCGTGCTGTGAGGGTGAAGGACTCGCTGTGGTGATGACCGGCAGTGTCCCGCACCGCTCCGGGACATGATCACGGCGTACGCGTACCTTCTCTACGAACTCGATATCCCGTCCCGGATTTTCGTCAGCGGCGACAGTTGCGGCACCACCCGCTCCCTTGGGCCGTGACTACCGCCACGTCCACCCAATCTTTCCGCCCTGGCAGTTCGCCTGGTCCTTCCAGTGGCGGTGTCCGTTCCCGCTGCCGGCTCCGGCATGTTCGTGATTGGAGAGTAGGGGGCGGGGAGATGGTGATGACCAGCACCGGCCGCTGGAGAACCATCTGTGAGACTGTGAGACATGACCGGGAATCAGGACGTGTGCGTTGAGGTGCGTGTCGGGGGCATGCTTACAGGACTCCACCGACGAGAGGAATAACGACGAATACATATATATTCATTAAACCATCCGGTTGACGTGTTAAGGCGCGCGGGAGATTCAGGTACAACGCAGGCAAAATAGCGTGGAAATGTTCATTTTCAAATATACAACATAGATAAATCACGACAATCCAAAACCCTTCTATGGACTAGTACAGGGCTCCCTGACATCAGCTCCAACATGAGCGCTCCATTCCGTCCTAGCGTAGGGAGCAAAACAACAGGTTCTCCGGTCCTCCAGGGAACCAATTTAGCGCCACCAGGGCTTGGCCGCACGCTCAGAGGGGGTGGGAGTCGGGCTGAAGGTGGGAGGCGAGGTGGGCGTGTAGATGGGGGTGGAGGTGGGGATGGCCGGAGTGGTAGTGTTCAGACGAATGCCACCATGGTTAATGAGAGGACGGTGGCGACCGGGCTACGACATTAGCGACAAGACTCATAACCTGCGACAGGAATCAAAGCAAGAGCTTACCGAAGCAAGAGCCGTGGGCACCAGGGCCAGGGCAGCGATCGCACCGAGGACAGGGAAGATCTGCATGATGACTGAGGGTTGCGATGCGATATCTGAACTGTATAAAAGAAGGACTGGAGGGGCTATACAAGCATGGACAGGTTCAACCAGACCTGGAGGCGTCGGGTCCAGCTTTATAGCTTTCCCACTGGCCTCGTCGGAAATTTGGGAGCGCGGATCATTCTCAAGGGCAGTTGAGACTCAGGAGATAGCATTCGACAGGGTCTACAACCGGACATGGGTCACGGTCATCGTCGGTTAGCCCTCCTAGGCAAGAGTGGTACGGCACTGATAGGTCGAAACGGAGCCCGACGGGGGGGACGGCAGGCTGGACAATGTCACTTGCACGGAGAAAACACTGACGATCATGGCCGGAGATACAGACGGTCCCTGCGACCCTGAACCGGGACACGGTCGATGACCGATATTGGGATCCAGGGTCGGTGGTGCGTACTGTCCATTGGCAGGTGGTGGGGATGATGAAACACACCACGATTCATCCACGCCAAAAATAAATGAACCGGCGGCAGAACCGGCCTGTCCGTCAGGGGAGAGGGCCAATGAGGGAGAAGAAGGAGGGGCATCAGAGCTACTTCAGAGATTTTTTTTGATACGATGTTCGAACCTCGCTGGTCCTAGACCTCTGCAGATCATTGGGCCAGTTGGCCCTGGTGCCCCCTCGAGTGGGATATGTCAAGAATTTTCGCACAACATGTCTCGAATGACACAACGGTGTGTATCAGAATGACGGCAGAAGGCGACAAGACAGAACGGAATTATTCAGAACAGTTGACTCCACCAATGCAGCTTGATCCTGCAGCCATCCTGCGGTGGTCTTTGTTTTTCCTGGAGGCGTCACTAGGAATAACCTTAACTCCACCATCATCAGCCCTCGAATTCACAGCAGAAGGGGAAAGACAAACCCGCTATGCCCCTGGCATATCCACACGGCAGCGACTGGAGGCATTCAACGCCGCCAGCGTAACATGGCGCGCATGGTGCCGATCGCACCGGATCCAGCAGGGGGCAGATGGAGTCCGACGGGGTTGGTGATAGGAACAGTATTGGTTCCCCTGGTCGCTGACCAGGGCCTTGAACGGACGGGATGTCTTCCTCTTCTTCGTATTCTGCAAGCTTTCCCCCCTGGTTGGCCCCTGACAGTGTCTTCCTCTGCGCGGAGGACCGCGTCAGTGACCCGCAGCGGTCGACAAACCGCCAGATATCATACTGCCCAGACACCGGGAGGGGAACTGCCACCATCACCCAAACGGGCATGGATCTTGTCGATCACGGGCCTGTGGCAGCGAAGGATCCTATCGTGCACGACCTGTTGCCACCAATCTGCAGCGGGGGGGTCCGTCCGGGGATACTCCGTCGCTGATCGACATGAGGATAGAAAGGATCATCGAACCATGGTCGCATCGCAGAGACGGGGGAGATCACGGCGTCCGCAACGAGCGAATCGCACCCAGCGATCCCCTTATCTATCCATGTTCCCCATTCTTCTGCGTGGATGCCGTCTGCAGTTCATATCGCACGTCGACCATGGGACCAGTGGATGACTACGATCCTTGAAAGGGAGCTGTCCGTTGACGACGATTGTCAGTCCCCTCCCTTTAGCCGCCAGCGGGAATATTACCATTGTGCTGGAAAATTCATATTGATATCCGATTGAGCACCATAACAACGCACAACTGACACCAAACGTTATCCAGAACTCATACCAAATCAATCAGAACTCTTTTGTTCAAGGAACAACATAACAATCTGAAAAACTCTGCAAGCGATCATCCACACATCATGGGAAGAATGCAGAGAAGTGATTGGTGACGATAATCGGATCAGGGTCGCTGTCTGCCGGCCAGGCCTCGGCAGGACCAGTGCCAGACAGCCGCGAGTCTAGATCACCGCGTATCATGTCGTCCTCGGGTAAATTCCAGAAAATTCAGGCGGTTGATCCTCGAGGATCATTGATGCATTCCGTCCGGAGACATGTGTTTGGTGGATAAAATCGACGGGTCGAGACAGGTGGTGTCAACTGGGCGAATGCAGATCGCCAGGGGCAGCTCTCCGATCGTGTGAATCGTCCGGTTGAGGCTGTTCCTGATGGGCCATGGCTCGACATTCCGTATCTTATCCATCGGCATGCTGCCCCAAACGCGGCCCAAGCATGACATCCGTGCTCCGTCCGGGGTGGGGGGACAAACGGTCACAGGAATGTCGAGGCTCCCGACCGTCGCGCAGAGGGCCGTCGCCGCTATCTTGATTTATACTCAAGAGAAGAGGTGGATATAAGCCTTCTGTTTACTACGTACTATCTAGTGCCTGATCCTCCCATGGTGGGGAGAGACCCGCTATTCCAAGCCCGCAGAGCATCCACCGTGATGCTCATCAGCGGGGACAGTATGATCCCCATCCACACTGGGGCTATGGAGATCAGATGGTGGACAGATGGTAATGGCTAAAGCATTGAATCTAGATCAGAAGCCATACCCACCCTTACGGGGCATGGCTCCGGCAAACCGATGTCAAGGAGAGGGATTAAGACACAATGTCGGGAGAACGGTTCGAGAGAGGAAAAGGTAAATCAAGTATACATATATTAAGTCTAATGTCTAAATACACAAAGGAAATCGCATCGTCATCGATATCCGTGATCATTAGCAAGCAGTCTAGCTTGAGCGACCGTCTATATACTCTATGAAACCCATAACAACCAATGGTATGTACAAGTCTTCATCGCTCCATGTATAAACGGAACATTATCCGGGGGTTTGAAGGCGGCTACGCCGCTTCGACCCACCGCAGGGTGGTTTTCATAAACTCTTTTCAAGGCTCCATCGAAGGGCGACTGACCCTCCGGCCCTTGTTGGCGTTCCGCTCCGCCAGCAGCGACTGGGCGAACTTGCTCTTCGCGCGCACCTGGGGCCCGTACCAGTAGAAGACATAGATGGGTACCACGACCAGGCACGACAAGCACGCCAGGATGGTTGTCGCGTACTCAACGTGCCACTTGTCGCCAATGTTCTCGTACATCGGAGTGGCGTACATGGCCGAGATACCGGCCAGGAGGTCACGCGCGAAGGCGTTGCCGCCCGTCGCCGAGGCCGAGTAGACACCATACGAGGCGACCATGTAATCCACCGTGGACAGGTAGATCGCGTAGTTGGCGATACCGACCAGCGCGGAGAAGATCATCGAGCCGATCCAGTGGACGCCGCGCTCCTTGCCGAAGGAGGTCCAGGCAAAGCCAAACAGGCCGATCGGTTCCAGTGGCGCCAGGAATAGCAGCCACTTAAGCCGGCGCTCGGGCGGGATCGCATCGTCGCCGTGACGTTTACGGATCTTCTGATCGCGCCAGAACCAGGGGAAGTACGAGAAATAGCCGATGGCGTAGGCCAAGTTGATGGGGATGAAAGCCCAGGCCTGGGCGAGAGTGCCGAAGCCCCAACCCTGCTCGTACACGATGGCGAAGCTCTCGAGGAAGGTGAAGATGAGGGCGTCGGAGAAACCGGACAACAGCGACAGGCAGAGGACAATGGGCTCGCGCAGCAACATGTGGAAGGGGCGAACCAAAATCGTGCCAGCTTCCTTCATCGAGACGCGGGGTTTCTTCAATTCGTTGGGGCCGTAGACGTTCGGGTCCTCGCCGGACTTGCGACGCTGCTTGGCGATCTTATCCATGATGATGGTGGAACGAGACTCGGGCATGAAGAAGATGATGAGTTGAACGGCACCGCCGAAGATGAGTTGGATCCAGAAGAACCAGCGCCAGCCAAGGACTATGGGAAGATATTAATTAGCACGGGCAAGTCTTAACAAGCAGGACGTTTGTGAACTTACAGCGAGCGATGGGTCCACCGATAATACCACCGATACTCGTCCCGATACAGGACGAGAAGACGATGAACGCCAGCGGGAATTGTTGCGTTTCAGCTTCGTAGATATCGGCAATCAAACCCAAGGTGACACTGCCACCGGCGGTCGAGACACCACCCTACTTTTTGTTAGTTGCCATCCAAAAGATCAATCGGCAAAGAAAACTCACCAGGCCACGCGCCACCAGTATACTACCCCAGTTCGGGGCCAAGGCGGCCGGGAGCTGCCAGATGTTGATCAGAAACATCGACAGCTGGAGGATGGGCCAGCGGCCGAATTCCTCACTCCACGGCGCCCACAGTTCGCATCCCACCGAGTAGGTCACCAGGTAAATCATTTGGCCCGTCCGGGCATGTTGCTCACTAATGTTGAAGGCCTTAGACAAGGGCTTGACGGCGCTGGGATAGACGGAGGTGTTGAAGTTCATGGAGATCTGTACGCACGCGACAGCGAGCAGATAACTCCATTTCTTCCATCGCGGCCAACAGTATGCCAGCTGATCGTAGCACTCGTCCTCTGTCAGCTCCCTCTTCCCATCCGGACGAAGACCCTTGTCGGTGTTGCTCTTTTCTGTTCCAAGCCCGGTAGGGCTTGGGATGGTCTCCAACTGTGGAGACTCACTACTTTCTGCATCGGTCATTGTCATGAGATTGCGGGGATGGTGAAAAAAAAAGCCAATCTTGGTTGGAGAAGCAACAAGACGAGATTTCGAGAGATTCCGGCGGGGGCCCAGGTACATATATACACAAACCCTGATTTCGGATCAATTCGCAATTCCGCTACTCCTGTCAGTGTATCCCAAACCGGATTCACCGACGGACCCACCAGTCGCCAAGTGGATCGGCAGGTTAGGGTACGAAAGATTAGAGGCCTTCAAATTTTTTTCTGTCTTTCCGTGGAAGCCATCTCCCACCGTGGGCTATCTACCGAAAGGCATCCCATTCCAATTCTCGGATTCCCGATATTATTTCGACCGTATCTTTGTCCACGGCGCCCGAGAAATCCACGAGGCGTGGGCCCTGGGCCATGGGAGCACCCCTTCCTCAACATGGGTCCAGGTGTCTCCCATATCGCATCAGTGGCTAACCGACCTGCAACACCAGCGAGGGCACCGCGAATTGGTCGGGAGAATGGTACCGCTGGCATGCGCGCCATGATTCGGTCACGGCTCTCGCAATTCAAGGCGTGCAAAGGACAGTTGGAGACCGAACTATCGAGAGCCCATCGGCCGACTGCTTCTTGGTTTGGTTGGACCCGCTGTAAAACTGGATTAAACACTGCGAGGATCGCCTGGGACCCACCAAATTCCTCGGAAAATGTCTGTGTCATGGCGTCAGAGGTATGACCGCTGGCCAATGGCGCGGCGTGTAGTCGCATTAAATTGGCGATCTTGCTTAGACATCGTGCGATCGACCATATGAAAATTGGAGATTACTACTCTGTACATTTTCGCCAACCGAGGGCGCAGAGACCGAGTACCGTGACGTCATTCTGGCCGTGGCAGCAAACCAGACAACGAGAGTGGATTTTCCGCGCGTTGCTTATCTTGAGATTGTTGGCTAGTGTCGTGGATTTACAGAACTGATTAGGCCTTGTCTCTTGTGTTCTTTTTTTTTCTTTGGCTTCCTTTGGTGTCGTCTGTAGGGTATTTCCGACCCCTACTTACACCCTGCATGGGTGCACCGATGGAACCGGTGGCAATGCCACAGATGTAGCCACTCTCTCTACAAGGAAATTCCATCCCTCCGCAGTCTTTACCCCGAATCTCGAATGCAGGACTCCGCAATCGTGCGCCATCGTGGGAGGTGGCGACTGCCCCGCGATCTTTGACGGAAAACTACTCCCACATCGCATGCCACAATGAGGTCTTCCCATGAAGGGGTTTGAATCTGCTCCGCTGAGTCGACACATGATCAATGCTTGCACGAGCAAAAGCAATGGGATGAGATAACGTTTATCATACAAAGCAGTGCTTCACGCGGAGATCTCAACTCAATTGACAACACTATCAAGCCACGGCCGAGCCAAACCAGACACGTGTTGGTCCGACGCCATTCACGGGGAGAGTCAGAACTCCTGGATCACACAACTTGCGACCAATAATCGGATCCGAAGGGATTCCGATTTGCGACGGATGGATCATGACGTCATAACCGTGAGCCGCAAAACAACAAGATCGCCACAAGAATTACATACCCCTTCCAGAGCATCGCGAGTACCTGCAGGCGATTTTACCACGGGACACGCCCTGTTGATTGATCACCCCGCCTACATCGTCATCGCGGCCCCGTCCACCACACTGGAGATAAAATGCCTTGCGACCGCGGGTCGCGCGCGCCCATCTTTTTGGGGAACTTGCCTATCTTCTTGAGGATCTGAGGATTCCATCCCAACCCGACGTGGCCAGATGCCCTGGTGAAATTGGCCCAGAAATTGACCCCGTCCGCGCGCAGCCAGCGATGCCACTTGCGCATGTGATAGCAGGTTGAGCTCCATCTTGGCGCTACGGTAGGCAGACACGCTGCGCGCCGTCTCGACCCATCCCTTGAGCGGCATCGCCTTGGCCCGAATGCTCGGGTCCGCCGTCCCCGGCGAGGGTTGGTGCTCTAGAGCAGCAAGGGCGTTATGGTGGCGGCAATGATCTGCGTGCCGGTGGTGTTGACATTCCAAGACCTGTTCCACATGTCCCGCTTGCTCATCTTCCCGGGGATCTGCTGTTGTTCTCGTGGGGTGGATGGGTTCATGGCTGACCGTCATTGTTGATGATCACGTCGACTTTGTCATGCTGGGCCTGTAGCTTCGCAGCGGCACGCTCGATCGACTAGTCAGATTCAATGCCCAGTCCTATAGGGGAGATTGTGCTCGCGGAAGTAGGAAACTCTTCCTGCGCGAGGGCAATGGCTGACTGCGCCTTCGCTCACGATCGGCTGCCCATGAAGATGGGATACGGCCGATCGGAGGCGGCGAGCGCTTTGACGACTTCAAAACCGGTGCCCCATATTTGCACCGGAGACGAGGACAACGCTCGACATGGTTCGAGATCTCATGGGGTCACTAGGAGTTTACTCGGTGGATGCTATATAGGCTGTCTCGGTGCGAGCCTCAATCCGACTGAATTGAATCGCTACTACGGGCTTAACCCCGGATGGCTTGGATTTCTCTCGGACATCATTATAGCCAATTTCTTCTTGTTTATCTTAGCCGATTCTGGACATCTATTCGTCGGTTTTACAACCGTCACAGACCGTTGCGCCTATCAAACTTGTGTTTCATCGCTGTTTCTGAAACGCAGCGACCATCGGTTACCCCTGGGACAGAGCTGATCAACAACCCTATTTGCCCGTCAAGACGTTGTGTCTCTGATGTCTCATGTTGCTGTGATGCAAGCCTGGTCCTTGCTTTTGCAATTTGTGGACCGCTGTCCCACTGTTTTTCAATCGCTCACGTTATTTCCTCCCCTTATCCGTAAGTGATGTGCCTAATCGATGCGATTTTCTGATACGCATCATTCTTGCCAATCAACGTTTCCGCTGAATGTGGTCGTAATGTCAGTACTTGTAGTAGGTAGAGCGAACTCAGGTGCGGTCAGATATGAAAGAATGTAGAGCATATGTGAACGTGAATAGCCTGGCGATGGGCGACACGGTGCGTTCTTCCTTGAGTGGCAGTGTCGATGAAGTTTGGTTCACCTGGAACGAAATACTTTTCTTCAGTGTACGCCGTCAGACTTCGCAGCCAGCTTGGTGACCTTGTCGCACGCGCGCAATGGAAACTTCATCCCGCCTACCATCCGCCATATAATGACTATAAGTAGTGCATACCTGGAATATACACAAGTTGTCGACAGTGGATGATCTCAATCTACGGTCCGAGGTTCCATCACCACAAATCATGTAACGCCTTCTAGTGCTAGGTATATATTTTGGAGGCGTTGGTGCGTTCTTCCAGAGCAAATTCGAGTCCATTGTTGTGGCATTGCAAGTCGGAGGTCATTCGACTAGTTTGAACCAGTCTCGGATAATACCAGGATAGAGCTTCAAGCACTCGGGGTCTTGTACTCCTGTTCAGGGTTAATGCCAAAAGACACTGCTCCCTGGTGAACGAACAGAGAATTTTCATGTTTTGTTTGGGGGAGTTGTAACTCATTCGCGACGCGGGTTATCACACTGGTATATACAGTCGTGGAAATTGCATACGCAGGGTCTCATCTGGTTAAGCGTCGATAGTAAAGCGGATTCTCTATGGCAAGCAACTGGCGTGGCGGTTCTGACTAAACTACGTGGGGTATGCCTCCTGACCTGAAATCATAGAAGAGGTATTCTTTACCATATCCTGTGATTCTATCACTACAAGCCTGATATGCTGCTTCCCGGTGTCTATGATTGGTCATGTCGCAAACCTGTCAGTGAGATTAGAGAACTCTCTTCCCACCAAAACGCTCATCGGATCCTGATACAGATTCAACAGCACGTATTCAGCCGCTGTTGAAAGATGGAATGGATTAGGTCTTGATTCATGAGGGCTCGTCGACCGACTCGTTGCAGCTAGATAAGGAACGTGTTTTGCCAAGTTGATGACGTCTACTGGATCAAAATCACACGCTGCAACGACCGAGACAGAAAAGCAGAGGCAGTCCGTTGACCGAACACCACATCTTCCAAAATCGATTGATGGTCGTCGGCTTCTACTGATCGAGGAATAATTGGTGACGACATCCCAGCTTAAGTTCTCCAGGCGGAGAAGGGGGTTCCCCAAACTGATATACCTCTGAAGAGGTTGCAGTTCAAGAGGCATTCATCCTGTCAAAGTGACTGCAATCAGTGGGCATATCAGCTGGCCTGCAGAGCTTGCAGTCTTTTCCCTACTCTGTTTTGCATCTATATCTGGCAACCATTCGCGACCCTCTTCTGATATAAGTCACCAATTTCGTCACTATTTTTGACGATGTCATCCCATTCTTCCGCACTTCCGATGCCCATATTGCCCATATTACACACCAGCCATCCTGCCGGTCGGATAACCCCGGCAAGATCGAGACGATGGCGATCGGCGGCGGGGGGAAACCGTCATCATGCCAGTCGAAGGAACGGCTAGCGCATGCGGGGATCATAGTGGGCTGATTTGGCGGGAGCGACCGACGTGAAGTGTCGATGGGTTATCGCCATGGGCTTGTGTCCTGTTCGTCTAAAAACAAGTCGATGCAAAATGCCCAGCTCGCTTTCCGTGGATTGTTTGTATAGGTGGAGATGGGCAGATTTGTTGGGGGCTCAATTGGTGTTGTTGCAGCGGTGATATATATCAGACGGGAGTCGGTTGGATTTTGCTCTGCCACCCAACTTCATAGAGAAGTGCACACTAATCGGAGCAGTTGGCGGGTTTGAACATCTTTACAACTTGATGGCTATTGGTGTCAATTGTTGACAGTCCGAGAGTCACTCCTATTTCCACAGTCAATTCGACTAATATAATTCCCTAATTACGATGGCTAGGAGTCATGAGAGGCTAGAAGTCATGAGAAGGCATGATGCGGGTCGGATTGCAGAAAAGACATCAAAACGTGAGACAGTCAGAGAGTTATAAGAAGCGGATAACCACGGAAACCACTACTAGCCCATCAATCCAATACGTCGCCATAGATTCTCGGCTGAACTACGAGGGATTTATCCATCGCAACCCCAGACCCCAGGTTGGAGACCGGTGGAGCTGAGAGTTTCCTGAACAGCGAGTGACATGTTCCGATTATCCTGGGGTGTGTGGGGATGTCTGTTTGCTATACGGATTATTTCCGCCCCGACAATGACATCGTCATCGTTGCCGTCGGTGGTGACTCCAAGGCGGACGGTGAAACCACCGGGCAGTTTTCTTAATGTCGGAACGTCAGGATCAATAGGGGGACGAGGGACGGGAATATAACGACCGATGGAGAGCAATAGACGAGGGATGATTGATTTCTAATCCTTGAGGGGAGTCTCACAGATATGAGGTCTCCACTGTGGAGGTTGTGATCCGAAGTCTTAACTCTGTCGGGGTGGACAGAGAAGGGGAGAGAGAGCGCGTCGTAACCTCTATCTCAAGCCGCCGCCTGTCTTACCGAGTATGGAGAGGGCGTCTTATCTCTGCTGGTCCCCCCTCGGACTCCACCGACCAGCTGACATCAGCTTCTCTCCACCTGGGTAGCTCATCTTTACTCTTTCAGTCACCGTCTGGTCTCCCCACCTCGACCATTTGAGACTGACCCCAAAGACTTCCACAGCCCAGGGGAATGGCGACATTGAGACTGCACCTTTCGGCGCACGACCGATGCGGCCGGGATGCCACGTTGGCGGCCTGGAAGTGCCGCGCCCCTTGCATGATCGCATGGTCGCATTCGTCCAGTCTAGAATCCGCATCAGAATCGACCGGCTCGGCGTGAACGCGGTGAAAGGGCGCGGTCCCATTGGTTCATGAGCGCCAAGACGCGGCGCGGCGATGCGATCGACAGACCAACGAAAAAACCACGCGAGACCCTGAGCGACCGACTTGGCTAGTGGTCAGTGGTCACCATCCTGACCACGCCCAGGATGCAAGGGACTTCCCTCCCCCAATGACACGATGGTGCCAGGGCGCCCCAGACCGGGAATCAGGCGGGAAGGATTCGGACCTCTCCAGGTCGATGGCCGGGCCTTGTCCGGGCCGGCATCGAGGCCGAACATGGAGTTTTCTGTCTCGCGAGGTTGAGGGCGAGATGGCAGACGACGTCGGGGTTTGATGACCCGATCATTCCTCGATCAGCAGATGGCGCGAAGCGAAGACCGCTCCAGGGTTCCTCGTGGGAATGGGGGGACGCCAGACCAACCCCGACCCTTCTCCGAGTGGGCCGAGAAGATCCGTCTGGATGCCCAACGCTGGGAAACGTTACATGCTGGGGTTTAAGGTTTTACCCGTGTTCAAGATAGAATCCCACGTCCAATATATTTGATCAGATAATACAGATAGAATCAAAACCCTAAAATCAAAAACCCCAAAAAATAACCACACACAGGGTCAAGAAAATCACGCATCTCTGGCTGGGAGGAAGGCGGCGGGTCGTGCGATGGGGGGCCTGAGGTGGCAGTCGCCGAGGTGGCCGTCGCCTCTTGAGCCGTGGTATGGTGGCAAGAGTTGACCCCCCGTTCGGGCAGGACATGAATGGGGACCCTTCCACGAGCCTGTGCTGTCCGCTGTATCTTTTTTTTTTTTTTTTTTTTGATTTGGGACTTTTTGACTTTGGTGATTTCGGTTGATGTCTACGACACCCCGCAGATGATGTCGAACAGACATTCTGGGGAGACCCGAGGGCGAGAGGGATTGCGGAGAGAGTCGGCCTCGACTCCATCCATGACACATCGAAATGAGCGGATCAAGACTCCCATCCAGAATCCCAAAACCCCGAATTGGGTCGGCTCGACTAACTCAATGCGTGCGGTGACGAATTCCGCATTCGGCTTAGTGTGGGTTCGATCAAGCCTCACGCCACAAATCTTATTAGTCACAGTATCGCTTTCTGATTGGCTTCCATGGACAACCCGCCAATCACCGTCCGCCGTGCCCCTGGCCTCCACCCGGCCCGGCCAAATCCATCGTTGCGCTAAGCCCAACCCGGCTAGCGTCGTGGCGCTTATCTGCAACAAGTTGACAATTTCCATTCATAATGCAAGATGTTGAGGTGGATTGGGCTTGTCGCTCCCACTGTTCTTTCTCTCTTCTTTGGCCTTCTCTCTTATCTTGCCAAGTCTCGTGCTCACCTACCCGCTCCGTGGATCCCCGTCCTCGCTTTTTTTTCTTCCTCCGTCGCCCGCACCGTTGCCTCCTCTACTTCTTCTTCTTCTCCCCTCCTCCTTCTCCCCCGTCAGTTTCTCTCCGTCCTCGAAACTTCACGGTCAAATCCATATTTACCGGTCTGGTCATCATTTCCCTCTGGTCAAGGGCTTCCCCCTCCCTCTCCCTCCCTCCAACCAATGTCATATCGCCCGCACACAGACCCCCAGCCCACTCCCACCATGGGCCTCAACCCCGATGATATCTCCGACCAGGAGGCCAGCAAGGTCATCTTGGATTCCGACCTGGAGAAGCGGGACGATGTCTCGGCACCGCCCATCTATGATGGGGACATCGTCGCTGAGATGACCGAGGAGGAGCGGAATGTCTACGACCACGGCGTGCAGAAGTTCAACCGGTTGGGGTGGAAGCGTCTCACCGTCGTCCTCATCGTCGAGGCTATTGCCCTCGGCTCCCTCTCCATCCCCTCCTCCTTCGCTGCTCTCGGTATGGTCGCGGGCGTCATTTGCACCGTGGGCATCGGCCTCATCGCCATCTATACCTCCCACGTGATCGGGCAGGTCAAGCTCAAGTTCCCCCTCGTGGCCAACTACGCCGACGCCGGCCGCCTCATGATGGGCCGCTTCGGCTACGAGCTCGTCACCGTCATGCTCGTCCTCCAGCTGCTCTTCCTCACGGGCTCCCACACCCTAACCGGCACCATCGCCTTTGTCAACATCACCGAGAGCAACATCTGCTCCATCGTCTTCGCCGTCGTCTCCGCCATCATCCTGCTGCTCCTCGCCGTGCCCCCCAGCTTCGCCGAGGTCGCCATCTTGGGCTACGTCGACTTCGTCTCCATCATCCTCGCCATCGGCATCACCATCATCGCCACCGGCGTTGAGGCCTCCGACAGCCCCGGCGGCCTGGCCGCCGTCTCCTGGTCCGCCTGGCCCAAGCCCGACATCACCTTCTACGAGGCTTTCATCGCCATCACCAACATCGTCTTCGCCTACAGCTTCGCCATGTGCCAGTTCTCCTTCATGGACGAGATGCACACCCCGCGCGACTACATCAAGTCCATCTGGGCCCTGGGTCTCACCGAGATCTTCATCTACACCATCACCGGGGCCGTCGTCTACCGCTTCGTCGGCGTCGACGTCAAGAGCCCCGCCCTGCTCTCCGCCGGCCACCTCATGAGCCGCATCGCCTTCGGCGTCGCCCTGCCCGTCATCTTCATCTCCGGCTCCATCAACACCGTCGTC
The DNA here is from genome assembly GCA_002850765.1 of Aspergillus taichungensis. Lineage (NCBI taxonomy): Eukaryota > Fungi > Ascomycota > Eurotiomycetes > Eurotiales > Aspergillaceae > Aspergillus > Aspergillus taichungensis. The sequence continues at coordinate 20,254 of KZ559601.1, forward strand.
CTCGGCCGCCTGATCCACGGCCGCATCTTCCGCGACTCCCCCATTCGCTTCATCAATACCGCCATGGGCTGGATCACCTGGTTGGCCATCATCTCCGTCGCCACCGTCATCGCTTTCATCATCGCCGAGGTCATCCCCTTCTTCAACGACCTGCTCTCCATCTCCTCCGCCCTCTTCATCTCCGGCTTCACCTTTTACTTCCCCGCCATCATGTGGTTCCAGCTCCTCCGCGAGGGTAGCTGGACCTCGCCGAAGAACATCGCCCTGGCGTTGCTGAATGGCATGTGTTTCATCATCGGTCTGGTTGTGCTCGTGGCGGGCATCTACTCCGCCGTTGTCGATATCGTATGTCCCTCCCCGCACCTCTCCCTGCATCGCTCTTTTTCCTTTTTGACAGCGACTAATGATGTAATCTAGGATGCGAAGTACAAGGCTGGCACCGTCGGTGGGGTTTTCAGCTGCGCGCCCCCCAACGACAAATAGGTCGACTCGCTCGACCGGTGTATATAGTTGGATTGAGTGGAGGAATGTATAGATAGAGAGGTTCCTGCATGGGCCGTGCCCACGATACCCTGTTTGCATATCATTAATTTATTTGTTCGTCTTCGATTCATCCGGTCGTAATCATCAGTCCTGCACTCCGGGCGCTCCCTTCGTTCCGCGACGCTAGTCTTAGCGTGCCGCTCTGCCGGATCCTTGGACCGATTAGTGCAGCCACAACCGCGTACCGATCGCCAATCCAACACTGGTAGGGATAGGAGCCGGACTCCGGCCGCTGTCGCAAGATACCACGCCTCGCACGTAATCAGCGGTTAGTCAGAACTAAGTTTCCGCGTCATGCGTTCATCCTCATGGCTCGATCGGTGGGTCTCGTCCTTTGACTTGGCAGTCATATTTCATCGTGTTGAGAAGAGGAATAAAAGAACATAAGAGTAGAGAACATTGCGGTGAGGGCTCGGTTGGGCACGTGGTCCCAACAGCCATGTCAGCGCAGCAGCCAAGAAATCACTACATATCAGACTGACAAACTGGCATCAAGGGGGTGGCAAAGTGCCCTTAATGGAATTCATCTAGACGTTTGATGACAGATGACCCTCCGACTGTCAGGCTGCCTTTGACTGCACAATCCACGGGGCCCCTCGACTCCAGCATGAGGTCGCCCCTGCATTGTCAGCCACCTATGGAGTGCATAAAGGTCGCGCCTGCCCGACCATAGGACGCGACCACGGCCGGTGGACAATATCAAGAACCTGTAGACCCGCATCAAAGCCACCATGTCCCATCTCCGATCCTCGAAGAACAATGACCTCGAAATGACGGTGCAGGATGTCCGCACCCACGACGGCGTGTTTGGCGAGATCACCGATCAGGGCCCCAACTACCGTAATGTGCGCAGAGAACCCACCCCCGTCCGTCTGCTCCCCTGACAACTCCTAGCTGGGCTTCCTAGGTACCGTCGTCCTTATGATGAAGACCGAGATTGGTCTGGGCGTCCTCTCCATTCCAACGGCCCTGAACGTCTTGGGTCTCGCGCCCGGCGTTATTTGCTTATGCGCCATTGCCGCCATTACGACATGGTCCGAGTACGTCGTCGGCACCTTCAAGACCAACCACCCGGCAGTTTACGCCATCGACGATGTAGGGGCATTGCTGTTCGGCCCCTGGGGCCGTGGCATCCTGGCTGCCGGCTTCTGCCTCTGTACGTCGCGGTAAGTCTATCCATCGAGGCGATTGACTGACGATCCGCAGACTGGATCTTCGTCACCGGCTCGGGGATCCTCGGCATCTCCATCGGCCTCAACGCGGTGTCCACGCATGGCGCCTGCACTGCCGTCTTCGTCGCTGTCGGGGCCCTCGTCGGATTCTTCGGCAGCAGTGTGCGCACCCTCGGTCGCATCACCTGGCTGGCTGGGATTGGACTGCCGTCCATTCTCCTCGCTCGTAAGTCCTTCCCGTCGCGAGTTGAACCCATGCTCATGAGCCAGTGGTCGTCGTCACCATCGCCGTCGGCGCCCAGGACCACCCGGCTTCTGTGCCAGTGACCTCGCGCCCTTGGGTCTCAGACTACCAGATCATCGGCGACCCCACCTTTCCGCAGGCTATCAGTGCGGTGGCCTCTCTCCTCTTTGCCTACTCCGGGTCCTCGGGCTTCTTCTCCATTGTGTCTGAGATGCGTAACCCATCTCAATACACCCGCGCGTTGATAGTCTGTAAAGTCGGCGTTACCCTGGTTTATTGCGTTATCGGCTGCCTCCTCTACTACTACTGCGGATCGTACGTGGCGTCGCCGGCGCTGGGTTCCGCCGGTGGCACCGTGAAGAAGGTGTGCTATGGATTGGCGCTGCCGGGGTTGATCGTGACAACGACGATCGTGGCGCACGTGAGACTCCCATGCCCACCAGGATTCACCCTCTGATCCCTGCAGATCCCGTCCAAGTTCATCTTCGTCCATCTCCTCCGCGGCTCTCCTCACCTCACCAGCAGTTCCCCCACGCACTGGCTCACCTGGCTCGGCTGTACATTGAGTGTCATGATAACCGCCTACATCATCGCCAGCGCCATTCCCTCCTTCGACGCTCTGGTATCGCTCATCGGAGCCCTACTGGGTACACTGACCTGCTTCCAACCCATGGGCTGTATGTGGTTATACGACAACTGGCGCAGCAGCACACGAGGGTCCAAAAGGTGGTGCGGCATGGTAGCCTGGAGTATCCTGGTCATCGCGATCGGGACATTCCTGATGCTCGCGGGAACGTACGGATCGGTTGTAGCGGTGATTGAATCGTACCAGACATCAGGTGGGGCCGGGGCGTTTTCGTGTGCCGACAACTCTAATTCGGTGTAGGTTTGGGTTTGTTGGACAGCGTGGTGGATGGATATTCGGAGAATTGACACGCGGTGTGGCTTTTGGTATACAGGTAGCTTGGAAACCAATTCATCCGTATTCTAGATGTCTGGAGGTTTGTCCTGTATGCTGAGTTGGTATTTTTATTGCGTCGTCTGCGCGAAGATATTATCAGGCCCTCCGATGGCGCGTACTTTGATAGCCTGTATGCCTATATCGTAAGCCACAGATTAACCGTCTTGTAAAATAATCCAAGCTTCTTTCTTATTGTCTTTCTAACGTGTAGACTCATATCATCTCCCTGCTGTATATAACACACCGCACAAGGATAAACCTTGTTCACACTGCCGACTATGTCTACAAAATTATTGCATGGAGCTTAATCCACATAAGTCATGGTTGTACAATGTCCCTGCTCGTATTTAGACGAATCGGCCTGTCTCCTATCTGTCTGATCCAGAGTGGGGGGCTGACCATAGCAATTATTCGTACTCTTGTCGAACCCTCAGAATACCTGTCAACAGACATGGTAGTAAACAATATATGCCACAGTTCCCGTGCCACCGAATATCAAGATTGGATATGGTATGTTCGATGGGCAGAGTGCATACCAGGATGAGTGGAATGGTTGACTCGGAGACAAGTGAAACAGAGTGGAGTAACCCCGCGTCTCCAGTCTCCACTGATATTCGAGATTGAGTTGCCACTAGGCTGGTCCACTGGTTCGTGATGGTGTGAATTTAGTTGGTGGGGAGTAGTGGAGGGTTTATCTTGGTGTGGATTAAGGATTCATTTTTTTGACATCAAGGTGGTTGATTCACTGGTTATACTACAGGTGTATTTCTATGAATCAATGTAACCTATATGTGGTGACATCATGGACAGTTATACAGCCTATCTTGAGGAGAATACACTGCATATTATCTTAATCTTATTGAATCATAAAGTTCAATTTCCCAGGTTTTGAATTTTAATTCTACATTAAAACACTTTACACTGTCGGTGTAGAATCAAGACGTTATATTGCATCTTCTGATGTGTTTCAATCCATTGACATCGCAATATCTGCCGACTCAGTCAATATGGATTACTATAGCATTCTTAATATTCGCTATCTCAAGCTAGGATAACAATAGGCTCAACATCCTGGAACTGTATCCAATATATCAACTGTTGAATTCCTATAACAGTATGCAAGTCGTTGATCAAACGGGGCCTTTTCAGGGTGATAGGGCCCCTGTTATGCATCTTGCTCAACAATAAGCCACTAGCTTTCAGCGGAATACCTCCTTCACAATCCGGCTCATTTGCCACAATCTGATGCTCTTCCGAAGATAGGCGACGGCGACTAGGCAAATACATTTCCGATGTCTGGAACATTCCTACTCACTGCAAGGGCTACTCCTGTAGGCCAAGACAAGGGATGTAAGGAATCGGGAGTGATCAGCCCGGTTAAACACTCCAACGGGAGTAAGCTCATTGGATCCTGGAAAGGATCAAGATAGGGCAACCCGCGGAACAATTCCAATCTCTAATCTGCTTTTCGAACGCAAGGGGGCTTCCATTGCAATATAGCGGGAAAACCTTCCATGATGGTTCTTAGAAAGCAACACGGATGTGCTAGGGTTCATCCTGTCAGTTGATATTGGCCCCTTACATGGACACACAAATTCGTCCGAAACCTCACTGCATTGGAGATAAGATACCCCTTCGGAGACGACGTTTGTTGGTTCACTACATTCATATTGCTATCAGAGCACCCGACCAGACCAACACAGACATCGGTGCACCGCAGAACTCCAAACCATGGACGCAATCAAGACTGTGGATTTCACCGAAGAGGCCAAAAAGGTGGATTATGAGTCCCCAGTGGAGGAACAGGGAAAGGCCAGGCATACTGAACCACCCAAGGGTGATATCTTTGGCGATGAGGATGCGGAGGGTGTGCAGTACAAAGTGCTCAGCTGGCAGTATGATTCTTGATGCTCGATCCTGATATACATCACGAAACTAAAACCCCACAGAAAATGCGCAATCGGTCCGTCATAGCCCAGACAATAGTCGAGCCAGCTAACCAGGCTAGTGATGCTCGCCCAGATGATCTCGCTCGGGGTGCTATCACTGCCCTCCGCCATCGCAACCCTGGGTCTAATACCGTACGCAGCTAACCTCCCGGGAACCGGTCAACCAGACTAACAGACCAGGGGAATAATTGTCTTGGTCGTGCTGGGCCTTCTGGCCGGCTACACTGCATACGTGATCTTTCAATTCAAGACACGCTACCCACATGTCGTCAACATGGCGGACGCGGGGGAAGTCATCGGAGGCCCGATCGGACGCGAAATCATCGGTGCAGGACAGCTGCTCTTCTGTCTCTTCCTGATGGCGAGCCATCTGCTCACCTTCCGTGTGGCCATGAACACCATCACCGAGCATGGGACCTGCTCCATCGTATTTGGCATTGTGGGCATGGTAGTCGCCTTTGTGGGGAACCTGCCGCGCACGTTGAACAACGTAGCTAAGCTTTCGGTCATCTGTGTGTCTCATACTCCCACACTATTGTACCAGGCTGTCGCTGACCTGGCCCAGCATTCACGAGCATTGTCAGTGCCGTCCTCCTTTGCATGATCGGCCTCGCGGTGACCAACTCCCCGGCACCCATCCACGCTGTAAAGCACACCGAATTCACCACCGCGTGGGGTGCCATTACCGACATGGTGGTCGCGTACGCCGGCCATGTGGCGTTCTTCGGGTTCATTGCCGAGATGAAGGAACCGAAAGACTTTCCCAAGTCGCTATGCGTCCTACAGATCGTGGAGATCGCGTTATACGTGGCGGTGGCGGTGGTGATCTACTACTACGCGGGAGACAACGTCACATCGCCAGCTTTGGGGTCGATGGGGCCTATCTTGCGACGGGTGGCGTACGGGCTGGCGTTGCCATCGGTTGGTCTCCTCAAAACGCAATGGTAGACCCTAGTCCGCAAACTGACACCGGCAGATTGTCATCGCGGGGGTCATCTTCGGCCACTCCGCCTGCAAGCAGGTATACGTGCGTATCTGGGCCGGCAGTGACCGCATCCACAAGCGCGATGCAGCAGCGCTGGGGTCGTGGTGTGCGCTCGGGGTGGTATTTTGGGTCCTGGCTTGGGTGATTGCAGAGGCCATTCCGGTCTTCAACAGCTTGTTGAGTTTGATCGTATGTACATCTTTCCTTTGGGGCCAGTAGAAAAACTAACCGTATAGGCTGCGCTGTTTGGAAGCTGGTTCACCTGTAAGTCGCTGCGGTTCACCTTGTGGGATTCCGAGCTAACAAGTTAGACGGTTTGGGTGGCATTTTTTGGCTGTTTCTGAACAGAGGCAAGTACTTTGCGTCTGCGCAAAAGGTCCTCTTGACTTTGTTGAATGTAGGATTGGTCGTGATTGCGACTGCTCTTGTATGTGCTATCCATGATTCACTGTCTGACAATGTACTGACAATGTGGTGTAGTGCGTTCTGGGTCTATGGTCATCTGGGAGGTCGATACATGAGGAGGGAGGTCGCAACAGCTTTGCTTGTTCCTGAGCTTGCGCTTGCATGGCTCTCGGGTGAGCCGGACGAGGTAACGTGGTTATTGATATTTGCTGTAGAACGCCATAATCACGAAGATGGGAGATACTTATGGCGTACTGTAATACCGTGGGAGGATCACGTCAGTGTAGGAACGAGGAAGGCTGAAACTAGCCTGATGGGGTTCAACAAGATTTAAAAGTTAACATATGCGCTTACAAAACCCTTATGCAGTATTTGATATCCGCAAATAGACTCTGGAAATCGCAATACATGTTAACAGGGGTGGCGTGCATGCATGCTGCCATCCCGCCTACAGCTTATATCCTTGGCAGCATACGTGGCACTGGAGTTGCGCGACGGTTCGGTTAAACTGCATTGGCCTGCAGTGGACAGCTTGACGTATGTATCTTCTGAAATTATATTGTTCGAACAATTGCGCCTATTATGCATGCATAGATACAAAGGAGACTGACAAAGGAATCGTTATTGATTCTCCACCTGCACCCGAAACGACCGCTCCACTCCCAAGACCCCTGGGTTCTCCCATGTCAACCGTTCCTCGCTAGTATTCCACGGCATGGCCACCTCTGGGTTCCCGACGATCGTCGTGGTCACGCCGTGCGTCTCGTCACTGGTGGCGTCGTAGATGCGTCCGCCCTGGCGGGTCTTTTGGGAGGCGCCCATGTAGGAGAGTGGATAGCTCGTCTTGGACGACTTTTCGCGACAGAGGCGAAAGAGCGGCCGCAGGGTAGTCAAGCTGCCTGCGGTGATGCCTAGTCCGGCCTCGACATTCGACCAGATGGAGATTTGGTAGGTAGCGTAGAGAAAATCGTGGTCGCGGTAGGTGGGGAGGAAGGGGATACGGACGATGACGGCGGAGCTGGCACTATTCATGGGTTAGATCGATTGACCGGGGATGGACATCTGACTGGGCAAAATGGGGGAACCTACACGCAACCGAGACCCAGAATTCCCGCGAGCGCGAACTTGGTGCGCATTGACATTTGCAAGTCCATAAGGATAAAGCACGGTAACAAACCGATGGTGAAGTCCGTCAGGGCCGCGATGGAACTGTACAGATAGACAATCGCCAGCAAGGTATCCACAGACAGGCAGCTGCCTTCTCCAGGCTGACGCATCCAGAAGTAGCTGACCGGGTTACATTCGAAGATACTGAAGAAGAGGAACAGTAGTCCCACGGCTACCGTCAAGGCCCCGGCCACATAAAGAATGATGGAGTGGGCGCGAACGATGGTGATGCGGAGGAGGGCGATGATGATGGAGATTTTGGCCACGACGCAGCTCACGATATAGAAATTCTGGCCCAGCCACCAGCACTAAAAGGCGAGGGGACGTTAACTCTGTTTGTTTGTTTGTGAATAGCGGAAGGGGGCGCAGACTTACCAACAATGACGTTTGCATTTTGCTCTCCTTGCCAACAAACCAGGCGGTCTTCTCCCCCACACCGTAGTAGCTACCCACAAAAATGCAGACGGAGAACCCTAGATACAAGCACTGAATCGCGAGTCAGGAGTGATTGATTTTGCGGGGGATCCACGGAAATGACCTACCAAGGCGGCCACCATGATCCCGTCATCCCACCCGAACGCGCGCATGAGTCGTAACCGCACATAACATCGGAGAGAGACGGTGATGCACGACAGTGCCAGAAAGAGGGCAGTCACGATGGTGATGGCCTCTCTGCGGCCGTTCATCTTGCCGATCGTAACCAAGCGCGATCTGATATGCAAACACGGGTCAAGATCGCGGCTTCTCGACCATTCTCAGGCGCTTCAATGAACTCTTGCGGATCGGTCGAAGACAGGACATATTCGACCGTCCTGTCGAGTGTTGGGGGGGAAGGGTGGAAGATTCCGAAACGTAGGGGAGTTTGCGGGGCGCACGCAGTCCAACGAAACACTGATGGAGACACCGACACCCCAGGAATGACTCCAACTAATAAATACACGACAAAAGAGGAGCGCGGGATAAAAGGAAAAAAGAAGGGGAAAGGCAGCTTGGGAAAATAGAAAACCCAAATAGGAAAAAGAAACCCGCGCCGAGGTCAGCGATTGGCCTCTTCTCGCACCCAAAGTTCAGAAAAAAGTCTGACCAACATCAGGCCCACTGGATCTTGTGGGGAGAACCGGGTGATGCTGTTGAATAGCTGGGTGTTCGGCAGAGAGCGAACCCGACTCGGCGGGTTCCAGCCTGGATTCCACGAGACGATGGGCGGCCGTCAGGCATTAATAGCCGTGGAGTAATTGGGATCATCTCTCCATGAGCCGGCGATTGAAGTATGTTCTCTGCCATCGAAGTTTGTTGCAGCTGCGGGCAGGGTGGTTCGGTGTGGCGATTTTCTGTCAATAAACTTCGGTGCGCGGTGGGCGGCGGAGACGGCGACTGGCAAGTCCCAATCCAATGAGGACCCGGGGCATCATCATGAGCTCACCGATCCCTCCCTTCTTGGAATATGGGCATCTGGTGCATGGTGGAAAGTGCCATGCGATGGTCGCCTGCAAACACCACCACCTGTTCACGGACCCGCTCAGTGTAGATCCCCCTTTTCTTCCAACTAGTCGGCTGTAGGTGTGGTCAGATCCTCGGTAAGAGAAGGATAGGGGTGTCAGGCCCGTATTGATGTCCAACTTTCTCCGTCGAAGGATCGGATCGGGTTTGAATAGTGTAACAAGCGCCTGCTGTCATGGATGAGGATGAGTCCTGGTTGAAGTTCACGCAGGATCTGTCTGAGGCTCTGATGATCCTGGCATGTCACGGGGCGCATTACACCATGACTCAGCTTGTGCACTGCACACGGGGGATGGTGGAGATTTGAGTTCCCCGATATATCTTTCGTAGTATATCGAATTCGTATACGCCCACACGGACTACGGAGTACTACGGAGATACTCCGTAGTATAGCTAGAACTCATGTATGGCGGACATGCCAGACTATCGATTTGGGTGGATCGTGTTGAATCCAAGCGAGGTCGGGCTGATGGATCAATGCTCGAGCTCGTAGAATATCCACCTCGTGCTTATGAGATATCTCACTGTATGGAATAATAGTCAATGGCCATCGACAGGGATTCTTGATTGAGCCTCATTCCTCTTCTATCTACACTATTTCAGTGTGTTTCCTGAGCTGGAGGCTGGAGGGATCAGCTGCAAAAAAGCCATGTTGAGAACCGATCCAGAAATATATATCCACTACTGTTGACGGCCCCCAACACTACCACACCACGGATTCAAATTTGAATTAAATATTACCAAATAGAATGGAATGTTTAGAAAACAGAAAGAAAGAAAAGCAAATCACAAGCCTAAAGATGGGTAACCCAAACCAGATCCCGCTCGTGGACATTGGCCGGATACATTCCCCCAGAAACAGACGACAGACTACCTACCCCAAAAAAACACAGTCTGCCCCCTTGTTTCTCCATTTCCCCTACTTTGCCACTGATATGATAGTCGTAGATGAAGGCGATCAACTGGAAACATGACAGGAGTGGTTGAACAGCTGAAACGCGACCGGGCTGGGCCCGCGGAAGAATGATAATCAATAATAACAAACAACACTGCCCCAAGTGGGGATTCCCCGTTTCTCCATCCACTGGAGCCCAGACTCCCCAGGATTGTCAACGTCTGGGATTCTCACCAGGATGCCCATCTACGTCCTCCATACGACGGAGGATGATCGTCCAGCTCGTGTCATGTTCGTCCAGGCCATCACCCTGCTCCACGCCCAGACGTTTGGCACTCCACGGGCGGCCGTGCGCGTCGAGGTTGTCAACGCTCCGCGCCAGGGGTCGGAAGTGTGGACTGAACATTATGTATGTGCCCCAGATTCTACCCTGGTGAACTGGTTTTCAATGAATACTAAACCAAGCATGAAGGGTGGGACGGGTTTCCAGGCCAGTGCCGGCCTGTCCAAGTTTACGGATTACCTCGAAGTGAAGCTGGACTTCCGGGGGACGCGTGATGAGTGGGAGGATTACTGCCGCGAGATTGTCTCCATCCGCCCGCAGATCCGCTCCATCTACCTGCAGCGACTTGAGTTCGAGTTTGAGCGACCGGATCCCACCCTCCTGGGCGGACTGGTGACGCCGCCGCGCAAAGGGGAAGGGAGAATGACGGGGATCGCCGCCTTGCGGGGACAGCTGGCCGGGGGACCGGTGTCGCGACGGCGATCCGTCGATGAGGAGTCTTTACCCCCGTATCAAGAGTGACAGAGGGGGAACGGCGGTCGAGGGGCAGGTCCATCGGACTCCGTGTATCTACAGCGATATAGACTTCCGCCAATGCATTGTGATGATGTGACGACAGCACCGGACATCCCGCCTCAAATAGACTGACAGATGATAGATGGCTGCGGCGGATCCCGCTTGCAACACATAACCAAGCCGCCCGCAGCGACCGACCTAACCCGATCATACGACATGCGCTGAGCATATTCTAGCCGCCGGTGGTGCCAGCCACGGCGCAAGACTCTTCCCATCGTTAAGAGCGTCCGAACCGGCGATGGGAGACCACCAAAGCCTCCTTCAGCTGCTGCGCCCATACCACAAAGGGACTACCGTGCTCCTTCTAAAGAGCCGGTTCGTTCGTCTCTACGTGATGTTGTCGCGCACGCGGGCGAGGTGTATGTGCCACTGGAGGTATCGAAGTGGTCGATCCAGGCGTCTTCCGTCTTCCAGCCACTTGGTGACGCGCTGTTCCGTGAAGATTTGGCCGCCGCTCACCCAGATCTAGTGAACAGGGTAGGTCAGCGACAGCCGACTTGAACGCTGGCTGTTAGGGTATAGGATGAAGGAATCATGCGGATGGTTGCTGATTATTGAATTCTCGATTAAGAAAACAACCTGTGCAGTGTGGAATAGAATTGTCGGAGCTCGATGCCATCCTGGCAAGCTTCTGCCTCTTCACGTGTCCCAGTACAGCTAGCGGGTTTCACTTGACCAAGAACGCATATTCATGGCAGCCGTACATCCAATGCAGTGTGTCCATTGCAGTTAGAGTATACCACCAGGCAGGAGTGCGCCTGCCGTAACAGTGCCTCTCACGGGTTAGTGGCTGGGTCATCTGTAATTCAGGGGAGGTGTCTCAGGGTTTTTACATAGCGCAACCCCAAAATACAGGGAACGTAATCTGGACAATCGTTTGGTGAATGTACTCAGCAGATGGTTTCTACTCCGTAGTTTCCACAATCGATCACTGCGCGGGTCTAGATTTGACACAACAGTCCTGATAGGCTCGATGCAGCATGACCCTGTCCAGAGGGGTTTGTTCAATAGATCGGTGGGTCATCTCCGCCGGGGTGCATAAAAGCAAGTCGACCGAACTGATTGAGTGAAACTCGATGAGAATCTAGTGTACAATTTCCTGAACATTGCATGGCGGTGATAAAGACGCCATGTTTCTATGGCCGGTACTACTCGAGCGATTACGTATCTGACCGCATATGACCGATACTACCTCTCCACTTGGATGATATGATCCTACTGCAGCCCGATACCTCCAGACCGTCCATGTCGTGGAGGAAAAATGATCAGCCAAGAATTACCGAGCTGAGCGTTCCGCCCCGCTGGCGGCAGCGTTTCCGGATTGGGACATTCCCGACAGGGCGGGTTGACCTGTCTCGTCAACATATTCCGCCCTGATTCAACGCCAATCAAACTTCTAGCGGTGAGAATCCTTACAATCAAATAAAAGGAAAGAAATCAGTCTCTTCAATTGCAAGTCACCATATCACTGACAAGATGTTCGCCTGGTAAGACTACACTTCGATCAGATGTGATCCGCCCGGCGCACTGACAACAAACAGGTATCAGCGCAGTCTTCTGCAACGCCCGGTTTTGACCCAGAGTATCACCACCGCGGTATGTTCCATCCGAAATGTCGCGTGACGGCAGTAGATTGATGCGGAACAGTGTCTGTTTGGCATAGGTGACTCCTTAGCACAACAAGGCGTCGAGCGCCGTGGTCTCGCTCAACATGATGTGATCCGTACAGGGCGAATGGCCCTGTATGGCGGCGGTAATCCATGCCCCTTGATCCCACTGCACCTCGTCACACAGATGAGACTTCAATATCAAAAGGATGCCACTGACGCATAAGCAGTGATATTTGGACCGGTCGCGACCAAGTGGTTTCAATTTCTCCAACACCGCATCCAATTGTCCACTCCGGGCCGCACGCTCGTTGCGCGTGTCGCCACGGATCAGCTTGTCTGCGCGCCCACCATGATCGGGGTCTTTCTGTCGACGATGTCACTACTGGAGGGCGCCCACCCGCGCGAGAAGCTGCAACGCACGTACTGGGACGCGCTGCGAACGAATTGGATGGTCTGGCCGGCGCTGCAGAGTGTGAATCTGTACCTGGTGCCACTGCAGTATCGGGTATTGGTGGTAAATATCATAAACATTGGTATGTGTTTCCTTTCCTCTCGTGTGTATAGACTCCGACTGTGCTAATCGTATGGGGATTAGGATGGAATTGCTTCTTGAGTTTCCTGAACAATGCCGAGTACGATGAGGAGCCGCCGGTTGCTTAATCGGAACGGCCGCGGTGGTTTCCTGTCTGTATCACGTTTCCTGTCGATTAAAAAAGCGTCTCATCTTTGCTTTTGTATGATAGACAATAGTATAATACTGCACTCATAGTAGGGTTCGTTTCTGGATTATCTAAGCTGGCTAGCTCAAGCATTCGCCGTCCGACCAGGTGATAATAAAGACGGCCCCTTGGGTGACGATGATGGTGAGCAGACAGACAATGCAATTGTTAAGATGGCGGTCACCTGATTGCACCGAGCTGTTTCTGTGTCTGCTGACAATTTTGACTCTCCTTTCTCTTCTCTTTCCCATCCCCAATCCCGTCAACTTGATCTTTTCTATCGAGACCCCTGCTGCTGCTCCGAAACCTTCAAAACACGAGAATATCAAATGGTCAGATCCAGAGTTCAAGCAACTCCCACCGTTGCCGTGGATATCGGACATCACAGCCCTCGTGGGTGTATAACGCAAAGTACCATGATGCTCCTGCACTCCAAGAGACGGGATTCTGAACCGAAATTACTCCGGAGTATACACCGGATAGATGAGTGGGGGTCATTCACAGCCGTCTGATTGGGCTTTCTGGGAAGGACAGTGGATCCAAGACCGCTACGGCCATTTCATCCGATATCGTATTTCGCCAATTTCTCAATTTCATCGGGTAGGAGAACCGGGCTAGGTAGGTAGTTACCTTTTCGGGACATCAGTTCCTGCCTCTGCAGGTAAGACAGGGCTCCCAGACACGAACGGGGGTGCCACTGCGGAGAGCTCCATCTGGTAGCAACGAACAAGAACGATTTGGTCGACCAACTGCATCCCGTTATCATATCAAATTACCCCGCATGAGCTTCTGGAAAAAAGTCAGCAGCACATTCAAATACGGTGTTAGCATTGGGTGTGCTTAATTCCAACCTCGTGAGATCTCTGACCTATCCGACTAGTAAACGACTGGAACACCTGTGATGTCGCCCAAAGATTTGACGGGAAAACGCTCCCTGAGAACAGCCAAGCGTATATCAAAAGCGTGTGTCTTTCATCCCGGGACGCGGTCAGTAATTATAACTAATCATGATGCTACCAATGACAGCTGCAGAAGATGTCGGGATCAAAAGATCCGATGCTCAGGTTCGCATCCTTGCGACCAATGTAGCAAACGGAACCTGGCTTGTCAATTTGACAGCACATCACAACGAGTTCTGGTCACTCGGAGGCAAGTGCAGACGACCGCTGCCGGTGTTATCCCACCTAATGACCGATTGCGGCTTTCAGATATATCGATAGTCTTCATGAACGAATATCCTCTTTCCAGCAGCGCCTCTCTCACCATGCCTCTACCAGATTGACTTCAGAGCGGCGGGAACATTCGACCAGTGAGTGGCAGTAACATCCGATCAGCGTGGAGACCCCACTGAAGCAATGTCGAGGCCACGGGGTACAATCCCCGGAGTCTGAGGATAGCGATCAGGATCAAGGTCAACCGTCGGGACATGCGCCCCTCAGGGCATCTGCGATCCATGGCGGGAGGGAACCAAAAGCCCCTCTCACCAATCCCCTGGCCTTTCATATCACAGATTGGGCACCAGGCCCTATGGGCAAACCGCGTGCGCTACTCCCGAACCGTCATCACCGGATGAGCTGCTATTGACCATGCTAGTAGTATTCATGGGCACATCGTCTACGTGGGCTTTCGGTCGACGGGTGTTAGGGATGACCCATATGCGACTGACGGGCGTACCGCTGACCCCCGATCCAGACAAACTGCTGTTTGATGGACATGTTTATGATCCCGGGTGGGATGGAAGCAAAGCGAATACTCCTAGTAACGTGTTCGATGTCTCAAACCTTCCGACGGCCGATTTTGCCCGTTATCTCATCAACTCGGTCAAGTTCCATTGCGGGAACCTCTTCTATCTCTTTGAGGACGAGCCATTTATGGAACAGTTCGCCGCCTTCCAACGGAACCCCACTGAACAGTCACGTTCTTCACCACTGTGGTTTTGCCATTATTTGCTAGTCCTTGCATTTGGAAAGGGTTTCGTAGTGCAATCAGCACGGTCAAGGAGCCCTCCGGGATACGACCACTTCATCCAAGCCATGCAATGTATGCCCGATCTCACGTTCTTCGACGGCGACCCAATCGAGATGACCCAGGTACTCTGCTGCGCCGCGCTCTACTTGCAGTGTATTTACAAACGTGGACCAGCCTACCGTATGGTAAGATGAACGTTGAACGATGTTAGCAATGATTTTAAACCGCAATACTAATTGCTGTAGCTGGGAACGGCGCTGCGCTGGGCCTTAGAGCATGGGATGTATACCGAAATGCACGGGCTCTGTCTGGACGAAGCCTATGTACAGCGTTGCAGTCTCATGTGGTGGACTATCTACACACTTGAACGTCGGATGTCGTCTCTGCTGGGAGTGCCGATGGGAATATCGGAGGAGAGCATAAGTGCTTCGTTTCCTTCGATATCTAAAGAGATCCATGGCGCCAATGTGCTCGAGATGCAAGTTATGCTGTGTCAGATCTTGGCAAAAGTAGACCTAAGTCAGTTGGAAGCATCCTGTACCGTTCGTGGCTAATTCAAGGTAGCTGTGTACGGTAGCGAGGGAAAGCTTGACAGTCGGTATCTGAGCGCTACGCAGTCCGTTCTCCGCGACATCGCCAACGTGACCGAACAGCTGAATGATTCGTTCGATCTATACGCTAACGGGTCCATGAGTGGCACTTCGCGGATCTCGGCGCATTTGCATCTGCTTGAACATCAGGTATGACGGTCGAGCTATGTGTTTTCTGATGATATGCTCATCCAATCCAGTGCATAATTCTCACGACCAGGCCGCTTTTGTACATTTTCCTTCAGTCAAAACTGGGCCAGTCCGACCCAGCACTCATGGAATGGCTGCAATCCGCGACAGTCAAAGCTCTGCTCCATGCATGTGTGGAGTCTGCCCAGCAAATTCTTCGGATTCTCTCAAACCTGCTTGAACAGGGTCTCTTGGGTAAGCCTCCATTTTGAGCCATTGAAAAAACCCTTGTATTGAATATTTCTTGTCAGAAACATTCCTTCCTTTTGACATGGACGCGGCATTTATCTCCACAATGCCCCTTATGATGGCTGCGACAATTGATCAATCGCTACTCCAGGACCATTCGCCCTGGTCCCAGCGTGCCTACACCATCCTGGAAGATATGAGCACCCGTGGCAACATTTGCGCTCGACTGGCGCTGTCGGAGTTGAAGCAATTGGATGACGAGCTTGCTCAATTATGTCTGAAAATCAACGTGCCAACGGCCCTGGCGAGCGGTCTTTGTGGACCAGGATGTGACAGTGGTCCCATGGACATCGTAACTCGGAGTGCTTCTGGTGGCTATAGCCAATCGCTTGAGCTGGAATTTGCGGAAAGCTTTCGACAGCATTATGAACTCAGCCCCGAGCAATTGATGGAGCTGGCTAACTCTTTGGATCTGAATAGCCTGACCTGGCCTCTTCCGTCAATAGATGAAATCCCTGCACATGGTATCTAAATATCACGAAATCAAGGCCAGTGTTACTATAAGACTCTTGTCAGCTGTAGCCATGACCTAATTGATATTTCTATAAGTTGGGTTGATTTACTGGCCAGTAGTAAGGCTGGCCTTGGGGAACGCCCCCGACAAGGGCGGTGGATAAATCAGAGAATGTGTAAGAAGCAGAAGATATGCATAGGGATTACCACAAACAATACAGTATGCGAGCGACATGATAGTCGACGCTAGGAAGTGAGGCTTTCTTAGCCAGGCTGCACCATTTTTAATAGTTAGCCTCGTCAGTCTCGTCAGCCTTGCTTCTTACTCAGAGAAGTTTCTTTACTTCATTGTTCCAATTATGCTTAACACCAACTGATACTTGAGCAGAGAAACCACATACCCATTCCAAAATGCAAGAGAAGTTCTTCAAGCTAGGGATGCGGAGCGACCTTGGCCCGCCAGATACACAAGGCTCCCTTCTTCAGCGCGCCGCAGTGAATGGCGACGCGAGCGTCATTGCGAAATTGGTGAACGACGGCGTCGATATAAATGCTCGTTTAGAAAAAGGATGGACGGCATTACATATTGCTGCTGCCGGCAACTTTCCCGACTTCGTCGATGGACTACTTCAGTGTGCGGCGGATTGGGAGATGGGCATCGAGGATGGTTCAACGGCGCTGCATATGGCAGCTACGAATGGCCATCACAGAGTGGTCGAGGTGTTATTGCGCCATGGCGCTCAAGCCAATGTGAGGCGAAGTCGTGATGGGCTTGAGCCCCTCCATATTGCTGCCGCCCGGGGTAGAGAGGACGTACTTCGGGTCTTGATTGATGCCTACGTGCAGTGCGGGATGGACATTGACAGTACCACGAATGACGGCAAGACTGCATTGGAGTGTGCATGCCACAGCGGAAATATCGAATGCGTGAAGATGTTGGTGTCCGCAGGTGCCAATGTCGACGCTATTGTCGATGATCGTGGTCGCACCCCGCTCATGAACGCCGCCACAACCGACAAAGCCCAGGTTGCGCGAGTTCTGTTAGATTATGGTGCTGAGATTGATCGTGCTCATGATACTGGAATCACGGCGGTGCAAATTGCAGCATTCAGAGGAAATTTGAACATTCTGCGCGTTTTGATATCAGAAGGTGCCAACCTTGATCATATGGACAACAAAGGATATGCGCCGTTACGCGCAGCGCTTGTGGGCCAGCATCCTGAAGCTGCCATGATCCTACTCGAGCAACGAATTAAGGTCAACAGGGGCTATGAAGAACATAAGTCTACGGCCCTCCATTTGGCTGTTTCTGCAGGCTATCTCGATGTGGCCGAAGCGCTGATCGGCAAAGGGGTCGACATCGACGCGTGTGACGCCGACGGAAATACGCCACTCCAATGGGCTGTCGAAAAGGGGTCTCTGGAAATGGCCAATAGTCTGCTGCGCAACGGGGCTCAGATCAACAAGCGGAATGAGAGCACCGGCGAAGTGGTGTTGCACTGGGCAGTCAAGTGCGGTCATGTCAGCATGACAGAGTTACTGCTCGGCCACCGAGCGGATCCATCATTGATTGACCTGGATGAAGTACAAAGACATGAATCGGCAGATGAAGAGCAGGTCGAGACTTGCAAGGCCCTTGTCTTCACAGCTCCTTCTCCTGATAACATACCTGATGTTGGCGAGATTAAACTTTCGCCGCCCCCGAAGCAATCGCCTATGTCCACTGGTGCAGAACTTCAGTCGCCAGACTCTGTAGACGATGCAGGATCTGAGCACAGGGAGACGGATATAAATGATCGTATCAGACATCCGGTGCTGCATATACCATCGCAGACTGCAGTGCAAGATATCATCTCCAAACTTGGAGATAGTGTGGAACACCATGGTGTTACGTGCGATGGACCTCTATGCAAGAAAAACTCGGGAAGTATTAAAGGATCGCGATTCAAGTGTTCCTGGTGTGAAAATGTGGACTTTTGCTTAAGTTGCATGGGCAGCTTCCACAATAATCATGATCCTACCCACCCCGTGATACGCTGCCTAATACCGACCGAATTCCATACTGTAAAGGAAATGGATGATGCGTCAAAGCGGTCTTGTCTCGAAGCCTGGGGAGACCCGTCAATTTCCATAGAAGACCTGAATCACATTATCTATGCATTTCCCGATAGCGAATCCCTGCAAGTGCAACTCATCGCTACAGAACACCATCTACAGGACGAAGAAGTTCGGCGACTACTGCAAGATTTGGATCCCACCGTGTTCCCCGTTGTCAATTCCACACACGAAGAGAGCGTCTCTGCAGGCTTTCGCAACCGCGGCATCATCAGAGAAGGCGACGATAAGCCAGGGGCCTTGTCTTATTACAAGATCGACGAGGCCGGCAACGTCCGCATGAAGAGGTACCACAAAGAAACAAATACCGTCCGGGATGATGATGCTGTTCTGCACCACCGGGACCCGGAGCTTCTGATAAGAGTTTTGACGGGGAGGCTCCAGCAATACGATTATTCCGCAGACAGAAGACTTATGGACTGGGCGTGGCAAGGTCGCCTTGTCACTCGCTTAATTGATATCAAGCCTGGAAATTTTGACGACAAGCTCGAGATCGACATCAAGGTTGTCGACCTGAATAGTCAGCCCACATATGAGGCGTTGTCCTATACCTGGAAGGAGACCGCTTATGAAAGGGCAATTGTACCCTCCTGGTCGCGGGAGGAAGTTGAAACAGCGCGAAAAATGGCCAGGGTTCTTCACGGCGTATATTGCAAAGACGAGTCTGGAAACGAGCGATATCTGACTGTCAACTGCGGGCTTAGGGATGCGCTGAGGCAAGTGCGCCATCCATCTGAGACCAAAACCTATTGGATCGATCAGCTGTCGATTAATCAAAGCGACTTTGCGGAGCGAAGGTTCGCAGTTACAGGTATGATGTGGTTTTTTAATCGAGCCCAGCAAGTAACTCTCTGGGTCGGTGATGAGGATGAAGGAACCAGAGATGTCTTTGACATCTTTGGGAAAATTGTTCACAGATTTCAGAGCCACAGATGTCTCCCTGACCCCGACGAGATGCTGGCAGACCCGGGGTTACAGCTGCCTTCGTTTGACTCGCCCGTCTGGAAATTCGCAGTAGGCTTTTTCAACCGCCCGGTGTTCAGTCGCTGCTGGGTTATTCAAGAGGTGGTCGTCGGTCAGAAAGTCATGGTTCGATGTGGAGAGTATACTATGAAGTGGACCGACCTGGCCCGAGTAGCTTATACTTTTAGCCAGCGCTCGTGGCTCAACAAGTTACCACGAGACATCCTGGCAATATCTATTGCGACCTTTTCCCATCCACCAACCAGCTCTGAGGAAGAGGACGCTCCACCCAGCGGTCTCCACTCCGTGGTCATGATGAACGGTCTCCGCGAAGACTTCCAGGCGCTGAAGATAAATTCGGTAGAGAGCCTGCTGTACATGACCGGTGCATTCCAGGCACAGGACCCCCGGGATCGAATCTACTCTCTCCTTGGACTTCAAGGCGCCAATATCAGTCGTAGCGATTCCAAAGTGGTCGAACCGGACTACGAGAAGCCGGTGGAGGATGTCTTTGTTGACGCTGCCAGGGCCTGTATCATGCAATCATCCTCTCTGACAATCTGCGGCCTCAAAGACTGCGCATCCTCCCAAATGCAGGAGAGCCTTCCGTCCTGGGTGCCTAATTTCGCCACAACTGCTCTCAACCCCACGACCTCGCTGTGCCGCCCTGTGCCACTTCGTCCATACAACGCTTGTGGAGACACCTCCCTCGTAGTAGCATGGCCGTACGAGGAACGGCAAGACCTGCTTGTTACCTCGTCGTGCAACATCGAGACCATCGTCAGTGTGTCAAATGATTTACCCTGGGGCCGGGAGGCCCTGACAAGCATCGCTCTGGAATGGACTAAACTCGCGAGCACTGTCGGGCGACAGTATCCAACGGGCGAGTTTGCACCTGATGCCTTTGTTCGGACCTGCGTCGTGGACACATCGGGATCCTTACGTCAAAGTCCGATGCCACGCGACTACCATGTTTCACTGTGTCGGCTGTTCGAACGATGCTACGATCACCATATTTCCCTGAAATGTGGCGGGCTTGATACCATAGATGAGATTATCTTTAAGGAATGTACCAACCCGCTGATAGCAACCCTCATTGTGGACACATATCGGACAGAGAGCCCAACGGACCGTAATGAAGCGGAGCAGAATGCAACGGCGTCTGTTGATACCACCGTTGGTGGGGGTGGGCCCTCGTCCGGCGGGGCCCCTGTTGACCCTAATGCTGTGGAGGCGCTGTGGCAGGCTTGTAATAACCGGCGGTTTTTCGTTACAGGTAATGGCTTCTTCGGTCTTGGGCCTCGAGATCTTCGGATGGGGGATGAGGTTCATATCCTGGGGGGAACACCCGTACCTTTTATATTACGACCGTATGTGGCCAGTACTGCAGGGTCGGACGCACCAGATGAGGATGGACGAACACCAACAGTGTTGGACGTGATTGGTGAAGATGATATGAGGCTGTATAGAATGGTCGGGGAATGTTATATTCATGGATACATGCAGGGTGAAGTCGCCACGAGAAACGACGTGGAATGGGAAGGGGTTGGGATATTCTAAACTCGTCCTGAGCTGGTGACAGAGAAATCCAGTGAAACGACCCCAGAGGAATACGGATCTATTTGAGACTTTGAGGAGAATCCAACGATTAAGTACCCAACATAGCTCTAGGGCTCTGATGTCAATTAGTGAAGCTTACATGACACATCCGATCCAGTCACTCAGCCGCGAACTTCATCGTTCGGTCACCAACTGCAGGACAATCACCAAAACTGTCACCATCAACGAAAGATGGCGTACGGATAACTGGCTAGGGCTTACATTCCCACCAGATCAACTACAGAGATCGAAGGGAAGTCAATAATGAGTGACAGTATCAACCGGGGCTTAGATAACTCCGGCCTGTCCGGGTATAACCGATGCTTAACTCCGGTCCGACCTCCACGTTTGTCTCTCTATAAATATCCAGATCGTCCTTAAGCAACCTCTCAACCACTGGAAACTAGTATTGATTTAATCTTGACAGATATCGACTAGACCTATCCATAATGACCGTCGATGTAATTCAAAAAGTCGCCATCGTGGGCGTATGTCATGCACTCATCCCCCTACGAGCCACAATCGTATGAGACAGAAGCTGACCTAGGTAGGCGACTGGTCGTGTCGGTGGTGCCTTTGCCAAAGCACTCGTGCAGACTGGCAAGCATACGGTCACAGGCCTGACTCGTCGAGGCGGCCAGGGGCAGCAGCCTGACGGCGTGCGTCACGTCGAAGTAGACTATGACGACGAAGCGTCGATAGTCGACGCCCTGCGCGGCCAGCAGTTCCTCGTCATTACCCTCGGCGTCCAGGCGCCACTCGACCTCCATCGCCGCATCACTGTGGCCGCCGGCAAGGCCGGTGTGCCCTACATCATGCCCAACGCCTTCGGGTACCCGGTCTTGGAGCACGCCGGAGAGGACGAAGTAGAATTCAACAATTTGGTCCGCGCCCGGATTGACGACGTCCGCAGCAATGGCGTGTCGTCGCCGATCTGCCTCCCCTGCGGCTTTTGGTACGAGTGGAGCCTCGCGACCGGCGAGCAGTGGTTCGGCTTCACGATCAAGTCCCGCAAGGTGACGTTCTTCGACGACGGGCGCCGTACCATCACGGTAAGCACCTGGGATCAATGCGGGCGCGCACTGGCAGCCCTGCTCAGCTTCCCCGAGTCTGGAGCGTCGCCGTCGGTCGCCGACTTCAAGAACCAAGATCTCTGCATCTACAGCTTCCGGGTGTCGCAGCGGGACATGCTCAATAGTCTGCACCGCGTGCTGGGGACGACTGACGCCGACTGGGAGATCACGTACGAGCCTGTCGAGAAGCGGATTGCAGATGGCGAGCAGGAGAATGCCAAGGGTCTCATAACGGGGTTCGCCAAAACGCTGTATGGGCGGCTGTTCCGGCAGAACAATGCTGTGGCGGACTTTGCGGATACGATGTCGACGGCCAACGAAGTTCTTGGGCTGCCTACGGAGGATCTGGATGAGGCGACGAGGCGGACGGTGCAGATGGTCGAGGCCGGTTGGAACCCCTTTGGTCTGGCCGTTTGATTGGTGTGCTGCGGCTGCGCAATGATTTTATTCTTAAGGCCTAGGGTGGACCGTATTCGTGATTCATACAAAAATTCATTTGATAATTATCCAAATCAGGAATACGAATTTTCTTTTCTTTTACTATACTAGTCGTATAAATATCACTTGCGCATGAGTCTTCATCCAGCCTTCATTACAGCTCAGCTCAATCCATTATAAATGCCTCACCATCCCAGGAAGACCCTAATATTAGTGAAAATGATGAACCCAGAACCAGAATCAGCAACGGAAGTTATTAAACGATAACAACTATACACGATAAAAATTAGAAAAAAAAAAAAAAGAAAAAATTGAAAGGACGGATAAAGAAGGAACGAATGAGGATTGAATGAGTAAGGATTATCCTTTCTACGAGCTCTGGCCTGAGGTCTCCGCCTCGATCCACTGGGAGAAATCGGGCATGGGGTCGAGGCGCCTACGCAGGATCTTTACCTTGAAATGCCAAATGGCATTCCGGAGCTGGTAAGCAGCATGCACGCGAGTCGGCACGGAGAAGACCTGGTCGAGTTCCTCCAGGGTAAGGGCTTTAACCGTTAGTATCTGGTATGGATATGAACCAGAAAAGAAAAGACAGGATTGATCTTACATTTAGTCTCCGGGACAAACAGCAAAACAAGGAACGTGCCCAACACACACCAGGCGGCGTACCAGCAAAAGGCACCCTGCGGCCGAAAAGTGCTCTTCAACATGGGCCAGGTAAAGGATAGGATGAAGTTGAAGCACCAGGTGGTGGCCGTCGCCCACGACATGCCGACCTCGCGGACATTGAGTGGAAATGCCTCAGCCGAGTAGGTGAAGGGGACCGGGCCTTCGCCGGGCGAGTAGAATACCTCGAAGAGGTACATCCCTGTGGTGACCATGGCGACGCGGGCCTTGCTCTCCGGATTGTTTTCGTCGATCCAGAATGAGAAGCCAGTCCAGAAGAGGCAGAGGGCGAGCATGGGGAAGGTGAACAGCAGCAGGTTGCGACGGCCCCATGTGTCGATGGTGAAGAAGGCGGGCAACGCGAAGACCCAGTTCAGGATACCAGTACCCATGGATGCCAAGAGGGCTTGCTGGATCGAGTAGCCGCTGTCGGTGAAGATGGTGGTGGAGTAGTATGCAATGACGTTGACTCCGCAAAACTGCCGTCAACTTAGTCTCGCATGAAGTGGATGGGGAATGAGGAAAGAAAAGAGATACCTGTTGCATGAACATGACGATCCAGCTGGCCACAGTCGCGCGTCGGACTCGCGGGATGGTGAAGAGCTCCATGCACATGGTAAAGAAGTTCTTCCCCTGGTTGACTTGACGCTCCAGCTGGACTCCCACATAGGCATAGTATAAATCACGGGCCGCCTGTAGCTCTGTGGGGCGCAGGGTCTGGAAGGCTGCGAAGGCCTTGTCGATCCGGTTGTGCTGGATCAGCCAGCGCGGCGACTCCGGGCAGAAATACACCTGAATGCACACGAAAATGGGGAGGACGACGGTGGATCCCAGCATGAGACGCCAGGCGAGATCTTTTTGGACGCCCATGAAGGCAACGCCCATGATGTTACCCAGCATGATGCCAAATGCCGTCCACATCTGCCACATCATGACAAGGGCGCCGCGGATGGGCGCAGGTGAGCACTCGGCGGCGTAGACCGGGACGGTCGACGATTTGGACCCAATCCCCAGGCCTAGGACAAAGCGTGCGATGAACAGGTTGACCCACGAGTTGGCGACGCCCTCCCAAATGGACGCGACGGCGGCGATGAAGCACGACCAGAAGATGGTGCCCCGTCGCGCTAGGTACCGGTTCAGCGGCTCGGTCAGCCAGCAGCCGAGAATGGCGCAAGCGAGGTACGGGGCGCCGACGACTAGACCAGTCAGGTAGTCCTGCATGGACTTGTCGAACCGGAAGTTGGTATTGTTCTCGTCTTCGGGGACGATGCCGAGTTCCTACCTCTGTTATTGGGGAGCCTTCTCCACGGACATAGCCACGGACCGGGTAGATCGGTTGCCTACCGTGAGATAGAGGGCTTGCGCCCCGTTGTTGACCGTCTCGTCCATTCCCTGCACCGCCGCCGCCAGGGAGCACATGGCTGCAGAAGGATCGTTAAGTCTCACGCCACTGAAACAACCAGGGCGAGAAAAAGATAGCAGTGCATACCGGACAGGAAGTACAGCATCCACGGCTGGGACCACTTGTGGGTCCGCTCGCGGATGATAGCCTCCCTCTCGCTTTCTGTCAGTTCAGGAAGGGCTTCGGCCGCTCGCGGGTTTTGCGAGAGGAGGGCACCCTTGCGGAAGGTGTCGCGATAGGCCTCCAGCTTGTGGTCGTCACAAAAGCGATCCACGTCGGCGAAGAGCTGGTCCCGAGGAATGCCAGCCAGAGGGTTCTCAAAGACTGCGCCGAGTCGGTTGGCAGACGCGCCTTCGACATCATAGATGCCGTGTTTGCGGCGCTCGGCATGCTCAGCCGTTGGAGCCCCAGAGGCCTTCTTCTCGACATTATTCTCCTCGGCAGCTGACCTCAAGCATTCGTTAACTTCCATGGTGTGGTGTGTCGAAAAGGGGGTTTGTCCGTGGTAGCGGTTTTCTCTAGCCCGAGAAGTGAGAAGAGTGGACTCGTCTCATGTTTGATTTACCATCAGTCCCCGTGGGGAAAAGGTCGCGGAGAGATGTGGGGAGTTCCACTGCGTTTATGTACCCCAGGAACCACCAGCTGGTTCATCGATCATGACTGTATCCTGCCTTGATTCGTCAACATCGGTGCTGGGGGGTCAGCCATAAATTTCCCGATTCGCATCGCATGGAAAGATCCCCTCATGGGGTGTCATCCAAGCGAGTGTACGGCACGCACCGGGATTAAAGCACCAAGTGAACTATGATTAGTCCCCACAGAGGTCGTGGAAGCCATTGACTGACGTATCACCCACGTCAGGATGCGACGGCCACGGGGTAGGACAGCATGGTTCCAGCATTGTAGACTATTGACGTAGGTAAATAAGCATAGCAAGTTTTGCCCACCCGCTGGACCCGGTTGGATCAGTGCACGCCCAGCGGATCACCGAACGGGAGTACGCCACTGACGGCTTGTGCGAGGGGAGCATCTTCATCGAACCTATCAGACAAGCCATCCATCGGATGCGCCCGATGGACACCTTTCTGGATGTCACTGACAGTCGGCCAGTGGAATAGATCCGGGATACCCCTTTCAGAAATGGATAGCTCAGCGTCGGTTGGTCCACCCGTCCGCTGATTCCACGGTTGAGCAAACCCTAAACCTCATCTGACGGTCGATGATAAGATTCGTTTCCAAAACCCACTACCCGGAGTGGTCCGGATGATCACTGGAGGTTCTCTCTTTTCAGCTGTACCGGTTTAGGGTTGGTCCCGAAGCCTTATAAGTGGCCCCAAACTTACCCTCGTCGACCAGGCCAGGCGGACGCCATTGAGCACTCCATGGGGCTGACTCGTGGCTCTTTTTGTGGGTATTGATCAGGAGATCGTGGCCGCATGATAATTGCACGCCAGCCACCGACTCAACTATGAACTGGTGTTTTAGGGAATGACATGCACTTGCTAACATAGATTGTTTGGATGTTGCTAGCAGACGTGGAACATATGACCACCTTTGTTCGCGATGGACTGGCGGAGACCGGCTGTATGGAATCATTGGGTCATAGACATCGGCGCAGTCTCATGATATGCACCATCTGGTCGAATCTTGTTCAGATCAGCGGCGTCTGCCTCATTCTCGACATACGGTCATTCTAGATCCGCCTCTGGCTGGTCACAATCTGTTTGACTAAGTGAATGAACTAGAGGTGCTGTCGTGAGACAAAGACAAAAGCACAGCATGTCGGGTCTTCGCCACAATATGGGAGATCATTCGAGTTTGAATAGGACAAGATCCGAGACGTGGCTTGGTTCCGACTGACTGTGCTTGGACTTCCCCAGCTCTAAATTCACCTAGGCAGAGATCATCTCTCTGCCCCGTAAATATTGGAGACATGGATTGGTTAATCGTAACCCCTCATAAGCGCTAGTCCCAGTTGAACGCGCCCATTCACCCTTGCAGCACAGCCCGTTCTTACTAGGCGGTGCTGGTAGGTTTACCGATTTGTACATCGGTCGGTCAATATATTGTTCTCCCATGGCATCCTTGTACAATCGTTCCTATCAATGCAGTGGGCAAAGAACCAACATTGGGGCATAATGGAGTGGGTGGCGGGCATCGTGAGGTTCTTTCAGGTATTACCTGATCCCGTGTATCGACTCGACATGCCTCGACTGATCAACCACGGATAGTTCTTCTTCGGAGTCGTTGTCCTCGGCCTCTCGGTCACGCTGCTGCTCGGCCAGCACTGGCTCTCCCCACCGGCGGCCACCAAATATGCTATTTTTACCGGCGCCTTCGGCATGCTCGCTGCGCTTGTCGGGGCCGCAGCACTCTACCTCGATCGTCTGCCCGGTTTCGTCATATGGGCTGTCGACGGATTAGCCAGTGCGGCTCTTCTCGCCGGCGGAATCGCAAGTACCCCCAATATTTTCTCTTTTCCCACCTAGATCCAATAGCTTACACAGGACGACAGGCCTTCGCCGCCATCCTGGGGGGCGCGAATTGCTTCAACGCTCGCGAGACGAGCACGAATCAGCTGCTCAGCGGGGGATGTTGGGATTTCGAGGGTCGGAAGGGTTGCTGGCACATGGCCAACTTCGACACCGATGCTCTCGAGATGCGGTGCATGTCGGCCAAGGCCGACTCAATTTTCATGTTCTTGTGTTTCGCAACCTCACTCGCCGCGATCGCATGCTCGGTGATTTTGTCCCGGAAGGGCGACGGGGGCCCTCGTTACACCCCGGCGCATCTGCAAACGTTTCCGTGTTGATTGGATCATGTACGTCGAATGATTCCCCGATCGGGGGTTACGGGGCCATGAAAACAAAGTATATGCGAAAAGTTTATATCTATCTGAGCGGGGCCACAGCCGTATCACTTGGGCAGCTTCGCCGACAGCCTTCTTAGCCAGCCGTTCTTGCGCGTCGCGCGCGACGGCGAAGTCTCCTCCCGGCCATCCGGAGCTTCTCGCGTGGGAGACCCCTTCCTTCGCTTCCAGTTGTATTCCGTATTGGTCATGTGACCCGAGCGGTACGCGCGCCCGTAGAGCTTCCGCGCCTCCTTCTCTGTCCGGATCCGTAGGATATCGTAGGTGCTGGCTGCAGTCATGGCGGCATCGCGCTCCCGGGGCAGGGTCGTCCGGTCGCCGACGACCTGAACGTTCACCCCGCGGGCGCGGAACCCATCTCCTGCGATCCGGTCTTCGGTCTCCGTGACGAAGATGGTGATCCGCAACGGGTCGACGGGGTAGGCGAGGAGGTAGTCCAGGGCGTCGGCGTCGACGCCGCTGGGGATGGGGCCGATCACGAAGCGGTGGTCGCGGGCGATGGCGGCGTCGATGGGGGCAACATAGTGGGACTTGAAGTATTCGGCCCCGGGGCCGGTGTCGATTGGACCGGAGATGAAGGCCACCTCGGGCTTTACCATTTTTGTGAAGCGAATATCGAACTCGAGGGAGTGGGGTGGTCGTGGAATGTCGGTGGGACGTCAGACGTGGTCGGCTTTATTTATGGCCAAGGTGGAGATATCAGCCTCGTTGGGCAGCCTTGCTAGGCAGTGATGGCTGGAGCCACCGTCCAATTCATATCGGGAGAGTTTGGAATCATCAGCGAACGGCGGAGTGGCTTGAGCGTCGTAAAGTACAGAGTATTGGCTTGCGAGGCTGGGAGGTACGATCGGCCATCGGAGGTATTTCGGGGATGCGCGGTCGAGTGATCGGCGCGGATACATGCCGCCGCGGGGAACCTGATGCGAGCTCTCTTCTTCGCCAACACGATCTTCTAGGTACGGAGTCATCATGTCGGTCTCCCTAAATTGTGTTGGAGTGATATCCATTGGAGAGATGGGCCTGGGCGTGGCTCGTCTGCTCATCGCCCATGGATATCGCGTGGTGACCTTTGTGGCCGATCGCAGGTACGCACCGCGCTCAGGATATATATTATCTGAACGATCTGATTCATGATTATTGACACCAACCAGCGCCACAACGCAAAATCGGGCCTTGTCAGCGGGAGTGGAGAAGTGTCAGTCACTACGGGAGATGGTCTGCGAAAGCGACTATCTCTTATCCATTGTTCCCCCAAAGGATGCGCACGACACCGCGCGACGCATCGCTGCTGAGCTGCCCAGTCGAGCAGCGAAACGATCTACGCCTGTGTATTTTCTCGAGCTAAATGCCGTCTCCCCGTGTAGCGCACGCGCGATCGCAGCGCTCCTCGCTGCCACTCCCTCGGCCGCCGTGATCATCGATGGCGGAATCATCGGCGGTCCTCCCCAGCCCGTGGACGACGAGCACTGGAAGAGTCCCAGACTGGTGATGTCCGGGCCAAATACGCTACCGGACAGTCGACTCACCACCATCCTCAATGTGCGACACGTGTCGAGCGAAATCGGCGCGGCGAGCGGACTCAAGATGTGCTTCGCCTCCTTGACCAAGGGCTATACCGCATTAGCCATCCAGTCCTTCACGACAGCGCAGGGCCTCGGGACGTTGCCGGAATTGCGCGACCTGCTACAGGAACACTTCCCCGCGATGCTGTCCCGCGCCGACGCAGGGGTGCGATCCATGCCCCCCAAGGCGTATCGCTGGGTACGGGAGATGGAAGAAATCGGAGACACCTTCGCGGACGAGGGGTTCGAGCGCGATTTGTTCTACCAGGTGGCCCAGGTCTATCGCACCGTGTCGCATGATCCGATCCTGGGCCAGGAGCAACCCGGACAGAGAGAACGGGGTCAGACGGCGGAGGATGTCGCAGGGATCTTACATGATGCGCTCTCTAGAGAGAGGGAAGACCCACAGTAACATGATTAATTTAGATTCCAGGACTCAATTCGCTTGTAGAGAGAAGAGAGAAGAGTGAACGAGAAATCGAGACATGGAGAAATAGAGCAAAAGTACAGAGTAGGTGCCTGAGAATATTGGCACAGATGTCAGCCAGGAATATTCCCCTTTCGAGACTAGCGTCATCCGCGCCTGTTGATTTCCTTCCATCTCCAACCCAGCTTCGCGACATCAACAGCTCATCCTCGTACATGTATCAATGGGAGACAGCTTCGTTAAACAAAGAAGATCACCCGTGCAAGAATGATTCATTGTATAGGCATCATAGGAATGGAGGTGGAGTCCGCAGGGGTTGACGATGGGATCCACCGTTACATCCGTGCAAACCCTCATATAGCCTTGTCGAAAAACCAGACCAAGCTCGCCTGGATCCTTACATCATCCACTCCCCGGCCATCCTTACTGATTACGGCTGGATGCGGCGCTGAAGGGACAGGGATCGATCCAATGGAATTTGATAGGTGGATCCAGCCATGATGCGACAAGGCCCCCCGTTGCGGTTCCTTCGAGCTGCAGTCCTATTATCACAAGTGAGAAATAAGAGAATACGAGCATCCATGACTAATCCTGCGACAACGGGTTTGGTGTCGCTGGCACGGACGGAAAGTCTTAGTCGATGCGTTGGTCGTTTGTTTCCCAATTCTTGTCGCTGCTCGCGATTTCCCCAGCGAACTGAGAGTGTTTACCCTTAAGCGCCAGGGTCGAGCGATCTTCATGTCAATAATTCCCTACTGATGTCTGGGGATTCCTCCGACCTAGTGAAGATGTCCTCCTCATCTTCGCCAATGGAGGAACGGCCAGAGTCGCCGCCCTCCAAAGAGAAGGAGAAGAACCTCGACCAGCAACCCGAAGATTCCAGTCTCTCCGTGGACAAAGGGGAGGATATCACGAAGCCGGCTTCCCTAGCGAGCTATATGGTAATCCCCTCGTTTAGCCGGATACAGGGCACAGTCCAAACTGACCAGTGCAGAGAATCCTCTCGTATGGCTCTCGAAATGGGGGCCTTGCCGCTATGATCGTGGGCTTGATCTGTGCCATGGGCTCGGGAGTTGTACGTTATTCGGATAGGCGAGTAGATGGTGCAAAGTGGCTAACCGGTGATAGGCCCTTCCACTGATGACTATCATATTTGGAAAGATTGTCGGGGACTTTAATTCGTACACTGCGCCGGGGCAGAGTTCGAGCCAGCAATCATTCACGTCGACAATCAACAGAAACAGGTCAGACTTCGCATCCATTCCCGTGCTCTGATGGTCACTTCTTCCAAATTCAGACATTGACTGTCCCAGTCTATACATAGTATACCTTTTCATCGGCAAATTCGTCCTCACCTACATCTCCATGGTCCGTATGCCATTCGTGGACTCAGTGTGGGGTATATGGCTGACAGCTCCCTAGATATGCTTCAGAATAATCAGTCTCTATGCCTCGGCCGCTCTGCGCCTGGAGTATACACAGTCATTGTTTTCGATGCCCGTCAGCAAGTTAGATGAAATCTCGGTGGGCACCGTCACTAATGCGATCACCGCCCAGTCCAACACGATACAACAGAGTGTTTCGGACCGTCTGGCAATTCTCTTTCAGTCTTTGGCGCTGCTGATCTCGGCGTATGCGATCGCGTTTTCATATTCTTGGGCCATGACATTGGTCGTCAGCTCCGCCATCCTCTTCGTGGTACTATGCTTTTGCCTCACTGTCCCCTTTATGATCAAGGGACAACAATATACGGACCAGGCCGATAACAAACATGCCGCTATCGCCGCCGATGCCTTTGCCTCGATCCGCACGGTTTTCTCCCTGGGCGCCGAGGAGCCGCTGAGTCGGAAGCACTCCCAGTGGATCGATGAGGCCTGTAGACGGGGGTTGAGAATGTCGGTGATGACAGGGATCCATCTCGCGGCGTTGTTTTTCGCGATGTATGTCAGCTTTGCTCTGGCATTCTGGTTCGGGCTCAAGCTTTACCGGGATGGAAACATCCCGAACATTAACACCGTCATTACGTATGGTCTCAGCCGTAACGGACTCCGTGCGTTCTGTGTGGCTGATTGGTTGCTAGGGTTTTCTTCTCCGTGCTCCTCGTCGTGACGATTATGGGAGGCATTGCCGCCCCCTTGATGGCCATTTCCAAAGCTGTTAGCGCATCGGGGGCCTTCTTCGGCGTGATTGACTCCGAGCCTGCCCCCACCACCGGGCTTCGGGAACCCGAGGTCACGAGCCAGGCAGATATTGTCTTCGAGAACGTCACATTTGCCTATCCCACTCGCGCGGAGACCCAGGTCATCAAGGATCTCAGTGTACGCCTCCCGCGGGGTAAGACCACGGCGCTGGTCGGGCCGTCGGGCTCGGGGAAGAGCACCATTGTTGCCCTGGTTGAGAGATGGTATCAGCTCCAAGGCCCCACAGACCTCGAGAAAGAAACCACGAGTGGACGGATCCTCGTCGGTGACCACGATATCAACGACCTGGACGTGAAATGGTGGCGCTCCCAGGTGGGGCTGGTGCAACAAGAACCCTTCCTTTTCAACGAATCTGTCTTCCACAACGTGGCTTTCGGCTTGATAGGATCGAAATGGGAAACTGAGTCGGAGGCTGTCAAATTGGAGATGGTCATCGAGGCATGCAAGGAGGCATATGCGGATGAATTCGTGGAGCGTCTGCCCGAGGTAGGATCACCCTCTTATCTTTTTTTCCGTGGCATTTCGAACCATTCCCTGACGTGAAAAAAGCGATACTCCACAAGAGTTGGCGAGGGTGGCATCAACCTGAGCGGTGGACAACGCCAGAGGCTTGCTATCGCTCGCAGCATCGTCGGCCAGCCATCTATCTTAATCCTTGATGAGGCGACTAGTGCCATCGATGTTCGTGGCGAAAAAATCGTCCAAGCCGCCCTCGACCGTGTTTCCAAGGATCGCACGACGATAATGATAGCCCATCGCCTGTCGACAGTCCGCCGCGCCGACAATATCGTTGTGATGCACAATGGGACGTGCGCGGAACAAGGTTCCCATCAAGAATTGATGCTCCACGGTGGAGTCTACCGCGACCTCGTCAACGCGCAACAGTTGGAGCCCCTGGTTGGGTCGGAAGAGCCTGCCGCAATGGATACCGTTATCTCGCAGAAAGAAGAGCTTCTTCACCCGGAGGAATATCCCGCCGATGAACAGGAGGCTGGCTCTGTAAAGGAGACGAAAACAAAAAGCAGGGGCTTTATGCGGAGCGTGGGCACCATACTTTCCGAACACCGCAAGTACTGGTTCTTGTTTGTGGTGGTTATTATTTGTGCCATTGGAGCCGGATGTAAGTGCCCATTGTTCTCATGTGAGCCCCGAGCGATAGTACGCTAATACAACTCAGCTGGCTACGCACTGCAGAGCTGGCTGTTTGCCAAGCTGATACAAGTATTTCAGTTCAAGGGACAGAAGCTAGTTGACGGCGCCAATTTTTGGGCCCTAATGTTCTTCATCCTGGCCCTTGCAATGGCGACCTTCTATTTCGTACTCGGCACAGCTACCAACAAGATTTCTATGGTACGTCACCAGAGAGCCCATCTTCTTCCCAAATCTTCCCTGCGAACTCAACAGCTGATCAGATGGGATTAGCGTGTTGGAACGACCTATCGCAAAGAGTACTTTGCCAACATCCTCAAAAGACCGGTGTCGTTCTATGATCGCGATGAAAACTCCTCCGGTACACTCATCTCGCGCCTCTCCCTAGATCCCAAACAGGTCCAGGATCTACTAGGTCCTATGGGCGTGTTCCCTCTCATCTCCGTGTTCAACGTGATTGGGTGTGTTATAATTTCATTCATCTTTGGCTGGAAACTGGCGGCGGTTACCTTCTTTGGGGCGATGCCCTTTATCCTGCTGGCAGCTTTTATGCGCATCCGCCACGAGACACACTTCGAGTCGATGAACGCTGCAGTATACGCGGACAGCTCCAAGTTTGCGACCGAGGCGATCCGGGCATTCCGCACGGTCACTGCTCTGACCATGGAGGACACGATCATCCAACGATATTCAAACCTGCTCAAAGAGCAACGCACCAAAGCATTTCGGAAGTCCTGGTACGCGACCTTGGTTTTTGCATTCTCCGACAGTGTCGAACTCTGTGCCATGGCACTCACTTTCTGGTATGATTCGCCTTTTCAAACTTTATTCTCTTTCCTCGTATGGACTCGTGATTTGTAAATGGGTAAAGACTAACAAATTAAACAGGTACGGTGGGCAGCTCTTGGGATCACATGAATACGGGGCGGTTGCATTCTTCGTGGTGTACATCGCCATCATTCAGGGCGGGCAGGCGGCAGGCCAATTTCTCTCATTCGGACCCAACGTCGCACAAGCTAGATCGTCTGCGAGCCGGATTCTCGCATCGCGACAGCCAGTCGAGGGTCAGCTTGAAAATTCAGACGCTGAACCAATGCCACCCGACCTACGCCCGTCGGTCGAGCTCAGGGACGTCTCGTTCAGCTATCCTGGTCGCAAAGTGTTGACATTCGACAAACTCAATGTTTCTATTGACAGCGGCCAATTTGTCGCATTTGTCGGCCCTTCAGGCTGCGGCAAGTCCACGACTATCTCCCTTCTGGAGCGGTTCTACGACCCCACAGAGGGCCAGATCCTCTTCGGCGGCCGGGATATAACCACAATCCAGCGCGCTTCCTACCGGCGGGCATTATCGCTCGTGGCGCAGGAACCAAAACTGTTTGAAGGAACCATCCGTGACAATCTGCTCCTCGGCATCGAGGGCACGCCGAATGCGCAAAGCGAAGAAAGCATGACACAAGCCTGCAAGGACGCCGAGATCCACGACTTCATCACGTCTCTCCCAGACGGGTACCTGACGGAGCTAGGCGTCAACGCGCAGGCTTCACTGAGTGGTGGGCAAAAGCAAAGACTTTGTATTGCGCGCGCTCTTCTGCGGAACCCGCGCCTCTTGCTCCTCGACGAAGCGACCTCCAGCCTAGACTCCCAATCCGAGAAGCTTGTGCAGCAAGCTATGGAGCGGCTTGCCAGTACGAAGAGCATGACGATCATTGCCGTAGCGCATCGTCTGGCGACGATCCAAAAGGCGGACGTGATCTTTGTGTTTGGCGAGGGAGCGCCCGGTCGGGGGTCGACGATCCTCGAACAGGGGACCCACCATGAACTTCTTCGGAACAAGGGTGCTTACTGGCAAATGGTATGTACAACCCGTTTTCCCCTGGGGTCATCACTTACTGATATGTATTCTAGTGTCAAGCGCAAGCCCTGGATCGGTAGTGGTCGGGCCTGTGGCGTAGTATGTTCTCTTCTCCATGTATAGTATAGAATCTTGCAGTCTAGCATATCCCCAATCAATGAGTAATGTATTTTACGTGCCATCGAGTGCACACAAGAATGAGGTAGAGCAGCATTGCCCAGTCGCGTTAATTGTCTACTGACCGTAAGCTGACAACTGCAAGAGACCATCGGTAAGAGACCGTTACATCCTCATTAACCTCGGCAGTCTAACTGTATATGTAGCTTTCAAACATCGCCCCGCGTATTTCCCCGCTCTTCTCTTTGCCCCTCCAACGCGGTGACATCCCAAGCCCATCGACCAGCACGATGACCATAACTACCAAACTGGGCCACGACCCCAGCAATTACTGGACCTACGATGGCGAAACACGCACCATCGACCTCACACGAGGAACAGGGGACCCTACACAGCATGTCACCCTACAAACGACAACCAACCCCATCCGAGTCAATCCAGCCACCACCGCGTTGGTCATAATTGACATGCAGAACTACTTCCTGTCGCCCGCGCTGCGACCTCCCACCAACGGGGCCAACACGCTTAGTGCCGGCCAACACGCCGCGGCGAACCTCCTCACGAACGCCATCCCAGGGGCCCGCGCGCACGGCATCTCCGTCGTGTGGCTCAACTGGGGCCTCTCGGAGGAAGATCTCCGCACGATGCCACCTGCGATCGTGCGCACGATGGGGCGGTACAACGCGGGGGCTACGTGCGCCGATGCGAACGACATGGTCCGGGTCAAAGACCCGCTCGTGTACCGCGGACTAGGGGAAGACCTGGGAAGCGTGACGCTCGAGGATGGTACCGTCGTGAAAGGGGGGAGGGTCCTCATGCTGGACACGTGGAACGCAGGGCTATACGGGGACCTAGACGAGGAGTACCGTAGTCATGCGGGTGGCTCGCGGAATGCCGACGTGGTAGTCTACAAGGACCGTATGTCTGGGCTGTGGGGGAGCGGGACCCAGCTTGAGCGACATCTTCTGGAACGGGGGATCACGACGTTGTTGTTTGCGGGGGTTAATACGGATCAGTGTGTGGGGTCCACGCTGACGGATGCGTTTAGCAAGGGGTATGATTGTGTGCTTGTGCGGGATGGGACGGCGACGACGTCGCCTGCTGCGGCGAGTGAGGCGTGGGAGTATAACTGTACGAATAGTTGGGGGTTTGTGATGACTTGCGAGGCGTTGAGTGCAGGATCTCAACCACCAAAATAGGAGCTTCCAGTCGATTTCATGAGGGATATATACACCTGAGATGTTATAGAATAGAATTGGGACTCGTCAAGCCACGTTTCCCTTGCCCTTCCTTCCCATAATGACCGGCCCAGCGCCCGACGGGTCCGGGGTGAGAACGTGCATGCCCATCTTCTCCTGATAGGACGATTTACTCTTCGGCAACGAGGTCCGCAGCATAGTCCACCTCAGATGCGGCAGCGGACGCAGCAGCTCGTCGATCGTGTCGATCAGCCAGCCGCCGAGTCCACGGCCCTGGTAGTCGGGGAGGAGGTAGAGGTCCGTGAGGTAGGCGAAGGAGACGTCGTCGGTGACGAGTCGGGCGAAACCGATCTGTTTGTGGTGCGGGAGAGAGTTTTCATAGACGCCGAAGCAGAACGAGCGGTCGACAATCTTCTGCAGAATGTCTTTTGGGAGGGGCTGCGACCAGTAGCAGAAGTCTTGGGCGAAGGCGTCGTTGATGGCGTCGAGGGACAGGAGGGATCTGTCGGTTGAGATGAGGAAGTGGTCGCGCGACCAGGTGACGGGGGCGGAAGGGAGGGACATTGCTCTTCTCTCTGGTTTCTTGTTCTTGAGATATATGGATGAGGAAGAGTCGGATGAACGGTGGGATGAAGTTCTATATAAGTTGCTCGTATCGGTGACTCATTTTAGGGCTGGGTCCAACCCCGTGATATCTATCCCCATGTCCTGTTGCGATAATATCATCATATCAGCAAACCGTGTCTGCTTTTTCTTTTTCTTCCTTTTTACACGATTATCAAATTCGTCTATTCCGACCCTCAAATTGACCATGGAAAGATACTGCGTACAGTCCAATATTTCACACGGACTCGTTCAAGTCTCCGACCCTCCGACGCGTCAATAGCGATGTCGATCGTGGGAATCCCTCCATGCATACATTTCGGCCCCCGTATGATGGACCCCACAGATTGCTCCCAGGGCTGGGACGCGATCCCACTCCAGCTGACAGGGTGAACAAAGAAACAGGCTGACAAAAGGATTGTAACAATTTGAAAACAGGCACAGCCACCAAGGCGTCTGACAGACTGTCCCGCATCGCGTGCGCCGAGTTGGGGGCCGGTCTGACCAGCTATAACAACCCACCATTCTGCCTTCTGCCTCCCTAATTCTCACATCCTGCTGCTGCGTCAAGATTATCATGCACCCGCGACTCTTCTTCGGGGCAGCGGTCCTCCTGGGCGCCGACGCCGCCGCGCACCTCCCCTTCCTCCCCCCCACCGAATCCCCCAGCCCTCGCCCATCCCCGGGCCTCTTCACCGACTCTGTCAAGCAAGACACACTGCGCCCCCATCTTGCCCACCCAGAATGGACATCCACCGCGTCCAAACATCACGGGTACCCTGCGATGAAGTCATACACGCAGCGCTTCCTCGCCCAGCTGCGCAGCGCCACCGTCGCAACCTGCGAAAGCCCCACGGTCCATCGCCTGCGGGACGGGCCCCGCACGATCGGACTCGTCGACTTAACCGACTCCACCGTCATCATCTTCCTCTCGGACGATGACATTCACGTCTCCTACCTCGAGCGACATCCGTCCAACGCGCACTACACCGACCGCGCGGACCGACCATCGGCCGCCGAACGCCCCCAGGTGCCGCTCGTGCGCCCCGATTCAACGCAAATGCTCCACCCGTCCGTCGCTGACCGAGCAACGACCGCCCCGGAAGTAATCCTCGTGACACCGTACGCGCCCGGCACGCGCGACCACTACAAACACCCATCGCAGATCCAACAGCTACAAGATGACCTGCAGGGGATAGTCGGAGGCGACAGCCACGCCGCCCCCACTGTAGTGGGCTATACCCTCGACGACGGCGAGGAGGGGGAGGGGTACGCGGCGCCGACACACGGCAAAGTCCTCATTTCCTACAACCCCTTCGACCACCTGGAGTGGTCGGAGGAAGAACAACGCGACTACATCTACTCCAGCGTGGACATCTGGACCGGGGACGTCGCGCAACCGGTGCATTCACGAATGTGGAGGGCCACAATTCCAAGCCGAAGCCAGAACCCGGTGCGGGATCAGAGATCGGCTCTGGCGTGGGGCGGACGACCGGATGAAGCGGAGGCCCGTCACGCGCCGATGGATCGGAACCGGCTGAATTTGAATCTGCAGGAGCAGGAGTCGCTATCGTACTTTACTTGATTTGATTATCCCTTTACGGAGCCCAGCCCTGTACTAGTTGAAGCGTTGGTCGGCGAGAGAGCCGGGATTGATTGGGCGCTGGGCGTCCACTAGTGTTGATATACCCCATTTTGACTTCTTGGTTACGGAGAGCCGTGAATTATGAAATCTCTTCGATAATTAATAGTACGGTAATACTGAATAGTTGAATTGAATTGTTAAAGGATGCGGTCGCCCCAACGGCGACGAACTGGTAAACGAGGTATAAATCAAAAGGGATATAGTAGATAAAACATCGAAAGGGGAAAAATGTCGCCCTGGAAGCTAAACCGCAACCTTCTCCTCGTGCTCGGCGGTCTCCGCGTCCTTCTTCTCCAGGGGCGCCGACGGCTCCTCGCCCAGCAGGGCCAACAGCCCGATCTCGCTCTCGATACGGTGCTTCAGCGCTGCATCCTCAGCTGCCACTCCTCCCGACCCGAACAGCTCGTCCATCTCCTCGAGCGTGCGGCCCTTCGTCTCGGGCACGAGGAAGATGACGTAAACGACGGCGAGCGTGGTGATGCAGCCGAAGAAGATGAAGGTGCCGTAGTTGGAGGCACCGATGAACGGGGAAGTGAAGAGTCCGACGGCGAAGTTGTTGAGCTGCAGTCGTTAGTTAAGTCTTCAATTGTTTCATTGGGTGGGAAGATCAAAATAGAAGATGGACAAAGAAGACAGAAGAAGGGCTGGTAAAAACGAAAGAAAGAACTCACCCAATTGCTGCTACCGCCGATACTGACACCCTTGGCGCGCATGGACAGCGGGAAGACCTCGGAGACCAGGATCCACGCGACGGGGCCTAAGATTCGACTCGTCAGCTTGGTTGTTTACAAAAATGCGGCGATGACTCACCCCAGGAGTAGGCAAAGTTGATGATAAACAGCCAGACAAACACCACGGCCGCCCAGCCAGCACCGCTGTGCGAGTCAAACGAGTGCTGGTACGACCCGATGATACCCGCGACGATGAAGTGGCACACGGCCATGCCGATGCCGCCCGCGATGAGGATCTTCTTCCGACCGATGTTGTCGACCCAGATGACGGCGGGAATAGTAAAGACGAACTCGAAGATACCCGCCACGCCGGTAGCCAGGAGCTTGGTCGTGTCACCGCCTAGGTTCAGATCCTGGAAGATTTGGGGACTGGTGGGTGTTAGGATAGTCCGGTTGTCATCGATTGATTACCACTTACGCATAGTAGTTGATTCTGCAATGTCCACAACAGTTAGCATTATTCATGTGGGCTGCAGATCGCTGAGACTCACGCATTGATTCCATTGAATTGTTGGAAGAACATCACCAGACACTATTCAGCCAGTCAGAATTTTACCAGACTCGTGGACACGGGCAACATACCGCGATGCTGGTGCGCTTAAACAGCGACGGGTCCGTGACCAGGGAGAGATAGTCATAAAACCCGATCATGAAGCGGCTGCGGAACGACCCATCCTGGAACTGGGGGTACTTCTTCTTGGCCGTCTCCACCTCGAACATGTGCAGCGCCTTGATCTCAAGATACTCGATGCGCACCAGGATATCATCCGCACTGGCATCGCGCAGGCGGGCCAGCGTGTGGAGGCACTCTTCATCGCGTCCAGTGTTCATCAGGTGGCGAGGCGACTGGGGCATGAACAGCATCATTCCGGCGGCCAGGACGATCGCCGGGGCAAGCTGGATACAGACCGGAATTTCCCACGATGCGATGGATTGCGACGCGCCCGTACCGCCGATAAAGTTTGTCCCGTAACCAATCTGTCCGGTCAATACATGTTTTCCAGCGGGAGTGTCCTGGCATCACTCACCCAGAAGCTTGTCATGATACCGAATGTGATCGAAAGCTGCTGGACAGCAACCAGCGAGCCACGAATTTCCGGAGGAGCCTGACGCAGTTAGTTCCATGCTCGGCTCTTAACAATCAAACAGAAGTGTTCACTCACCAGCTCGGCATTGTACAACGGCACGATCATACTGAGATTTCCCACCCCGAGACCGGTGACGAACCGACCCGCCAGAACGAAGTCCTTGTTGATTGTGCACGCCTGGACGATGACACCCACGCAGAAGATGACCACCGCGACAACGACTGTGACCCGACGGCCCAGCGCATCGGCCAAGTAACCGTTGATCAAAGTTCCTAGCCAGGCACCCAATTCGAGGATGGCGGTTAACATGCCCTGTCGGATACCGGGGAGCTCGGCGTAGCCTTGGGTCTAGGAAATGTCAGTAAGAGGTATAAGGAGGGGATTTTGGGAGCAGTAAGTACCGCGTCGATAAAGTTTCGCATTGTGAGAATTTGCGCGAACATTCCCTGGTTGTCTGGATATGCGGGTCAGCGACTTTCACAACACTCTCTTCCTCTGCGAAATGCCATTACTTACACCCATAGACTAGACCACCCAGCGACGCGAACAGCGCGATTCCAAAGGTCTTTTTGCTGCCAACAAGTCCGCGCCATCCAACCTTGCTTCCGGCGAGCTCTGCGCGCTTGGCCGAGATGCCCTCGGCTGCCATTGCGCCACCCATATTGTCGATAGTTGTTCGGGTGTAGCGTCAGAGATACCGATCAAATGGGGTGCGATTCAAAGTAGAATCCTGTCTTCACAATCCACGACTCTGAAGAGAGAAAGAAAGAAAGAAGAGAAGAAAGGAAAGAGAAGAAAAAAGTACCAAAGACCCCGGCTAGGACGCGAAGCGAACCAGATATCCCCTCTCACGCCTACAACTTGTCACACCCATCGACCATGCCATGGCCATGCGCGCCCCACAATACTAGGCTTCATTGGGGAAAGGTCACCGAAGCGACTTTAGCCAGAGTTCAACCAGGGGTTTCACACCCCGGGTATTTCGTCTCTGATTAGTCCGTGGCCAGGCGCCCGGCGCGGCCTCGGATAAGCTTCGTGGCTGGCATCCTTGGGCTTTTCTAATTGACGAGGTCGCAATACGTGTTGATGAGTCTGGTGGTGACTCCCCGGAGCGAGCCGTACCCATTGACACGTCGGTTTGACAGCAGACGGCGGTGGGTGTGGAGGTGAAAAAGATGGAGAAAAATCTGGGGACCCGAGGGTGGAGGTGGAGCCGCGTCGTCCCTTTTATCCGGCATTTTGCCGGTCCCGGCCTGGAGACCCTTCATCACGGACAGGGTTATAGCCTTAATTGTTCAACACCATGGCCCTCGGGACCAGTGGCAGAACCATTCTCGGCGTAAAATCGGCAGTTCATGATGTCATCCAACCCGTCTGGGCCGGGATTCGGTTGATTCAGTCTTGGAATGAGCCGATTTCACGTCCACGCGGTTCCGGAGATATGTCCCTGTTTTTCAACACGGCCAACAGTTCCTCTTCCTGTGCTAGTGTGCATATATCGTTGCTTGGCACTTGGGTTGATCTGAGCATGTCATACGAGCCCCGAGTTCCGAGCCCATGACTAAATAGGGACCCCTCTCCATTCATATCAGCGATATCATCCGGAAGAGTGATACGATGCGAGTTATACAAACAAACTTGTAGGTGATTAGAGAGAAGTGGGACCGAGGTCCAGGATCAGAGCGAAGTTTCACTAAAGAGAGTGTTTAGAGAGCTACTACTTGTATTGACTTGGTGAGATCGCTTGCTGGAACTAGAACGGAACATTGCCATGGTAGCAAAGATGGTGAAGGCGATTCAGACTGGGAGTCTTATCGCTAATTATCGCAAGTACTTTCGAGGAACATAGACATGGTACAGTCTTGCAAATCCAAAGTCTAGCTCTATATCCCGAGTGATGCTCCACACTCCCGCTTAATGTTGGATATCACGACCTTACCACTTGCCAATTGGTGTACTTGGTCCAATAGTGAGATTACAAGACATTCTTAACATTTAACAAAGCCCTTAATAGGACTCCATATAGGCTGTGGGTAAGACTCGCACTAGGACTGTACCCGGAGAGAAATAGCAGCCTATACCATACTTCGAAGAGTACCAAGTCATGTAGACACCAGCAATAGACTAAAGAAATATTTGAATACTGATATAAGTACAGCAACAGACTCCCTTGTGTTCTGTTTCACCCCCTTTACTGCGATGAGGAGAAGATTTCACCACAAGATCATGTTTATCTCAAAGCGTCCAGTACACACCAGGTGTACATTGTGTCTCTGACAGGACCATCGGATTCGATCATAGTGGTTGCTGAGCTTAGTCGGATGTTATGTCGACTAAATTCCCGCCGTTACTTACCTGGCCGTCTGGTTGTCATGACCTAAGTCAAAGACGTTGCATTAGTGCCCGGTCCATTTACCCCAGTTAGCAGGTAGGAAGAGGTTAATCACCCAACAAGGTCTTTCCGTT
This sequence comes from Aspergillus taichungensis, assembly GCA_002850765.1. Lineage (NCBI taxonomy): Eukaryota > Fungi > Ascomycota > Eurotiomycetes > Eurotiales > Aspergillaceae > Aspergillus > Aspergillus taichungensis. The sequence continues at coordinate 62,880 of KZ559601.1, forward strand.
AGCCCCCTGAGACTTCTCATATTGCAACCGCCCCACGTGCTCGCCTCGCCCCTGACAATCCTCGTTGACGATCTCAATGCCCGAGGTATGGCGGGTTCTCTGCCGACAAGACATGTCCCGACATGGAACTGGCTGTTGGCTTGGTTTCCCACCACGTCGTAACACTACAAGTACCTCAGTCCTGCAGTCCTGGCGACTAGGGTCACGATCTAGCACCGGTCTACAATCGCGGGGCTCCCGAGAAAGTCAACGAGGGTCCGGACAGTATCTGGAATTTTGATCATGCCTGGTATCACATCATGTATCAGCTGTCGTATATGCCTATCACACAGACAGAACCTCTTCCGGCGTTGGTTGGGGTATCCGATCGACGCGGACCAATACAGAGATGGGAGTTGGGCTAGTTTCTTGTCTTCTGTTCCAGTACCAATACCAATCTTCTATTCCTACTGACACTGATCGGTAGCATCGCGACGGTCAACAACGCCTGGTACGGGGGGAGTCCCCTGGTAAGTGCACCACCTGGGAATACGCATGGTGGGTCAATGCTAACGAAAGCTCTCACGCAAGAGCATATATCCGGCCGTATCTGCTTTCCGCCCGTGTTTTTCTATTTAATAATAAATTATGAGGAGAAGAAGGGATCCGACGTGGTCGTAGGGTGATGGGTTGATCGAGGGACTCGCAATTGTACTCCACCGAGACAGCTCCGGTAGCTGTCGCAAGGGGGGAGTGATATGGGTTGCAGACGGACCTCAGATACTGCTGGACAGGCAACTGACTCTAATGGAGTGCGCATGTATAATAGTGGCCAATGCGTAGCAGAAATCAATATCAGAGAAGTCATTTCGAGTAAGAAGAAACGATCAACAGGAGGCAGAGGGTGCCAGGAGAGCAACACGTGCTGTCCACTTCTTTCTTCCTTCGTCTTTCTTCTTTCAGCCAGGTACTTACTGAGCACACACGAAGAGTTTAGCTATAGTATGACTTGCTCAGTGAAAAAACAAAAAAAGACAGAAAAAAAAGAAAAGGCCGTGGGTTCTGGTAGAGAGAATTTCTAGTATTGCTGACAAACAGGTTTGTGAAGTTACATATATATAGGGGCTGTAAACCCCAATAGATTTCAAACACGCTGGACTTTTACTTAATTTTATTTTTTAAATTTGGAATATCCGTTTACTTGGCCCTTGATAGAGTTCGTCACTTTGATCATGCCTATTTCGAGACATATTTGCCGTAGAGGGACCTCGGCACCCCCAGGTTCGTTCAGGTGGAACGGGGTTCGAGCAGTAAAGATTTGATAATATTGTATATTCCATTTGCTTGCTTATCGAACAGCGTAGAGTCCTACGTGCAGTCACGCGATCAGTTTGGGCCTCGTAATAAGATAGGAACCAAAATCTGACGCGTCGATTGGCCTCATCCCAGCGGTGCGTCCATACCTCCCGTATCAGATAGACCACCGATCCGGTCATTCATCACTTTGGTATTTGAACAAAGCCCAATCCCTCATTCAACCCCTTCGGCCTCCGACTCCAGGCTGGTGCTTCATCCTCACCAGCTTCCTCTTCCGCATCGCCATCCTCCTTGGTCTTATGCACCGTATCAACCGCATGCTCCGCAGGCGAGTAGACCGTCACCACCTCCAATGGAATCTGTCCGACATTCAGAAACTGATGTTGCGTACCCGCTGGCACAATGACGACATCACCCTGCTTGACGTCTTGCTCTTTACCCGCGACAATAGCGCGTCCGTTGCCGTGCGTGAAGAAAAGGACTTGGTCAACCGTATGCATCTATTTCCGATTCCCGATCAGCGGTGTTCCCAGTGCGCATCTGCGGCACAGGTCCGTTCAAGCCCTACCTCGTCTCCGATCTCGCCGTTGACCGGCACTTCCATCGCCACAAACTGCGAGTACAGGCCTGTGTGCAACACGCGACGAAACACGCCGAACGCGCGGTTCGGCGAAATCACGCCCGGGAGGTAGACCATCTCATGACGGGGCGGTTGGTTGGACATGTTTCCGTTATATGGGTTTGGTGTGCACGTGGAGTACCGGTGTTGGGGGACGGTGCGATGATATCTACTCGGGATGGTGGCCGGAACAACACAAGCGGGTCGGAAACAGGACAAATTGACGGCAAACCGGGGAAGGGACCTGGAAATATGGTTCATTTTAGAAGCGAAGCAAAGTGCAGAGTTGATTTCGTGTCGCGGGGTCGGATCTCGGTGCTTCGTCTTATCAACGGTTGGGGTGACACTGGTGACACTGGTGACGTAAAGGACTATCTGCAGCTTCCCGTTCGTTTACCCCGAGCTCCCGGACTTATTGGACAGCAATTCAAATAATGGAACATCGTAGGTTATTGCCCTGAACGCTATCTGGAAGTTCGACTTCTTGTAATCGGCTTGCCGGATTGATGGTATATCGAATATCGTCCCAGGTCGCAACAGTCTGGACACTCCAGTACCCCATAATTGCCGTCCAGCTGCGCTTTTGCATCGAGCAAAGAAACCCACAGCCGAGTCCTCTTCGAATATTCGAATGAAGGGGCTGGAACAGTGCGCATATGTCACATTCTTTGTACCACGAAGAAACATGTGGGTCAGCTTCGTGCGAGCATCAACGCCAGCGGAGCCTCGTAATAAGTCACCATCATTAAACGCGAGCTGACGGTAGAAACGTCTGACAGGTACGAGACAGGTAGGGGGCTTATTGAAGTCGAATTGATCTCATGTACACCAGTATCCCCACTATGTTCATTCGGCATATATTGGTCCGGGCCCTGGCTACCAGAGATCATTCATCTTTGAAATTGCTCTTGCAGCGACATAGTCAAGAATGCAGCTACCAAAGCAGCACAGCCTCCTAGTCTCATGACCCATGCGACGCTTGTATCATACGGCTCTCCCCTCGGTTTCTGCAGAATTTTGAAGATGAGGCTGCTGACTGCGCCCGATACAATCTGTGGAAAAGAGATGAACACATTATGAATCCCAAGGACAATACCCGCTTGTCCTGTCTGTCCACTACTGCCTTGCCCCGATTCGAGAGACGTTTCGTGTTGCTGAGAATTTCCATGCTCCCTGTTTCCGCCAAAGACTGGCTGACACTGTCGTTGCCGTTTCTCCGCGGTGAACCTCGCAATATCCGTGGCGATCAGTGCGTATGGCACCCATGCGGTGATGGCCCATGATATACCTAAGATCCCAACCATCACAGATGCCCCTTGGTTGGAAGATATAAAAAATGTGCTAAACATGCAGGCTGCGAACGCACAATGGGACAGCAGCCACATGCGTCGGAGAGTGAGCCCGGGGATCCAAAGCTTCTGGAGACACCGAGATGGCAGTGTCCGCCATGAACGGCTGCTGTTTGGCGTAGATTTGGTGGCCTCCATCTCCTCTTCCTGCGCCGGGCGAATGAGAAGCGGTAGCATGATATTTGCAGTAAATGAAATGAGCGCGTTCACAAACAGGGCAAATGTGCTGATCCGAGTGGCGTATGCCCAGGTCTTATCTATCTCATCGTCGCTCATATCTCGATTTTTGTCGAATATGGGATCGACATACAGCTGCCCCATATAAGTCGTTGCAAAGAATAAGAATGGGAACCATCCGAACCACGAAGCAAGCTGAACGGAGAACACTTTTCTCGTTTGCGATGAGAGCTGACCGATGGAGCTAAGGATTAGCCTGATGGAAGGCGTTGTAGCAGTAGGGGCCCTTGTGGGTGGTTCTTCGGCGCGAACCATCTCTTCCGTAAAGGTGCAACTTATGATTAGGGTGGTCATGAGAGAGACACTGGCAACAACACACAGCACCTTGAACTGTGTGTTTCCTAGGAAGGGAAACATCGTTGGCAGATCCAAATACCCGAGACAGTAGCCCAAGATATTCCCTGCCCCGCTGATGCGGCTTGCCCAGGCATTTGCCAGCTTCTGTTGCTGCCACGGAGCATTGTCCACGATGAAGGCACGGGTCGCTGTTTGAACTATAGGCGGGTCAAATTTACTCCAGAAATCATTTGGTCGGGGGCAGCCTACCAGTGTTAATTGCAAAATCGAGGCAATAGATCAGAACCATCGCAAGGATAATTACTGCGACGTTTGTCCCTGACTGGGTCTGCTCGGTCGACCAGCCCGAAAAGATTCCCACTATCTCGCGTATCCAAGCCAAAGCCAGGAGACATACAATCGTCCCTGCGCCGCCGACAACCATGAACGGCTTTCTTTTCCCCCAACGAGTAGAACAATTATCACTGCGAATGCCAATATATGGCTGCACAAATGTACCTGTCAGAGGGCCAGCCAACCAGGTAAATGCCAGCAATGCTTTACTCAGTCCCAACGAGAGGAGATATGGCTGTCATGAAGAACGCGGTCAACAGAGGCACGTGACACACTGGCAATCGGAGTTGAAGAACTTACTGAAGCGCTGGAATGCTGGACCGACCAGACGACTTGAAGCCTTGTCGAACGTCAGAGGGGACAACTGGAGGCAAGGAAGTTCACCACTCACCCCCCTATTGCGAGAGAGACCATGAAAAAATGCAGACTGCTTTTCGGCTCCTGGTCCACGCTGGACGTTTCTGTCGGCGGAAAAGCGTCATCTTCAGCGGTGAATGAATTCCCAATCAGAGGCTCGTTTTCATTCTCCGATCTCGTCGTATGACTCTGGGGAAATGCGTTGTCGGTCATTGTTAGTCGTGTTCATGTCAGTTACCACTCTCCCCTGGTGGCATTGAATCCGGACGAACTGACAGGGTTGTTGTTTTGTCCCAAGTTGTCGGTCTCAGCCCAGCAGTGATGATAACCATCTAAGAATAGATTCTTATCTAATCCGTCAACGATCAGCGTGTTTGTGGAGGCTGTCAATATTACCTGTTTTGTAACATGGCGCAGACTTATTGGGTGGCTGTACTGTTCCGCCGCTGTTTATTCATTACCCGTTACGGCAGCTGAACAAAGTGGTCAAACTAGTCAAAATTGTCAAACAGATCAAATATATTAAACAGGTAAACAGGTAAAACATAAAAACATAAAAACAGGATTAAACCACAGATCTGAACACACTAACTATATATGCACTAGTGGATGCCAAGCTCCAATTGCCGGTCTCGGACCCGCGTGCCGTTGTATTATTAATCCCTGCTTCCATGATTTACTATGCTACTCTTCAATATGGTTGTGGGTCACATCGATAACGACATTCCCTCATTTAAGAGTATCATACAACCCGTCACCGCCGGGATCAGGCTGGTTTTGGTGGCTATCGTTCCCAATGGCTATCGCCGGCCCCAGTACAGGTCTCACCAAAGGTATGACCCGCTAAAAACACTTCACAGGATACATCGTTAACGTGACGTAGTGTGGACGACCCTTATCACAAACACGGAATACCTGCCCGGTCTATTGACCCTGGAGTACTCTCTGCGACGAGTGGGCTCAAAGTATCCTCTTGTCGTTCTGTACACAGATTCCTTTCCCGCCCAGGGTCATCGAATCCTAGACGCAAGAGGTATCCGGAAACAACATGTCCCCTATCTCCTCCCCTCAATTCCCAAAGATTATGTCAATGACGTGCGGTTCTACGACTGCTGGAGCAAGCTCACGCCGTTCTCACTGACCCAGTACGAGCGGGTGGTGCAACTCGACAGTGACATGATGATCCTGCAGAATATGGATGAGTTGATGGAAATCCAGTTGGACCCACCAGAGATGGCGGGGACCGGCAACCGCGTATTCGCTGCGAGCCATGCTTGTGTTTGCAATCCGCTCCACAAGACTCACTACCCCAAAGACTGGTTTGTGTTCCCCGACAGTTCATTTTGTCTGGCGCGCGGGTTTGCTGTCACGTGATATTGACCCACGATATCTGCAGGATCCCAGCCAACTGTGCGTTTACCACACAACATAATAGTCCAGAGGCTGCTCAAAGTACAGGCGCCCCGCCCAGTGCAGGTCTGGGTATGCCAAATGGGGGTCTGCAGGTTGTGAACCCATCGCGGGCGGTCTATGACAAAATCACGGCGCAACTCACAAGCTCATCAACCTCGAATTATAATTTCGCCGACCAGTCTCTTCTCTCTGACGTGTTTCATGGTCGATGGGTGGCGCTCCCATATGTGTACAATGCGCTCAAAACGATGCGGTGGAGCGGTGTCCATGATGCTATCTGGCGGGATGAACGTGTCAAGAATATCCACTATATTCTCAGCCCGAAGCCATGGGATGAGGTCGAAGATTCGCAAACGAAGCAGGGGGCCGCAAAACAGAAGACGGACCCCTCGCATGCGTGGTGGCGGGACTTGAATGCAAAGCGACTCAGAGATGAAAAGGAGAGGGGGGTGGTAGACTCTTGAGGCTGAAGATACTCGGCTGGTAAATTTTCCGGCTTGCTTATATCATACGGCTACAGTCTGTTTGTTAATGATTCTGCATTTCCAAGCGTGCATCTCTAGCGTGCTGAGAGTCGATTCTTTCGTGCTGGCCAATTTCAAATATTTGCTTGTCGATAGATTTTTTCTTTCACTCTCTCTTTCTCTGCGAGGTTATAAAAAAAGCGTCTCCTGTCTACTCGATGAGCAACATACTAAATTTTCGATGTGCACATACCATCTTCAATATATGATACAGAGGTTCATATTGCTGCAGTCAACAGTCGAGGATCAGGCTGTAGTACTTACAATGCTGCATCCGTTGACGGGGATCAAAATGGAACCAGGCCGCGTATTCCAAGAGACATGATGTGGGTAACAATTACCACTCGGCTACAAGAGACATCATGAGGCTCTTGCGCTGCATGAGTGATTCTATAACCTGATGATTATTGCAAGAGATGACGTGCTAGAACCGCCCCGCAGGCTTTGTGTCATGACAATATAGCGCAATTGATACTGGGCCAGTCATTCGCACTGAAGAAGCTGTTCCGAGCAAGTCCGCGCCGCGGGTGGGACAAAAGCAGTACCCGACCTGTAGGTGAAGTGTTATCGTGGATATTGTGGAATGCCTTGACTACATTCGCATATCTGGGATTTATCCCTTTTTCCAACTCTTATATAGAGCATGTTCGCCGTTCGTGTAGAATCCGGAAGACCATAGTGTTCAACTGTGAAGTGGTGATGACGAGTATGAGGGTTGACTGCTTTCGTAGCTCTCCCTATAGTCGCATCTGATAGCTTTGGTTACTTTCGTACTTCATTGTCGATGCAATTTGACAATATATCCAGAGAAAAGCAAAGTCAACCGAGCATAGAGTACCGGGCTCGGGGGTTGCTTATTTCAGAAATCGGTAGGTTACCACATAGTGATACACCTACTCCATCCTGTGCAGTCCACGCATGACCCGAGAATCATTGTCGATCGTGGACCCTACCTCAGATAGATGAGTACGGAGTAGACGCTCATCCCTAGTTGTGACGACTAGGCTGAATAGGGGATAAGCAGTACCCCGGGCCCTGAGCAGACACTGTGCATTTGTGCACTTGTGTCCCGGAAACTATAGTTATGCAGTGAGCAGCCATCGTGTCCAAGAAGAGGGACAACATAAGCCGCAAGTTCTTCTTGCTTTTCATCCTTGCAAACCAAGTCCTGGCGATCTTTAGTTCGTATTTAGTGCTGCTCTAGTGTTCATGGTGGAGCTTGGCCCATCCACGACGCGCTTTCTCGCGTGCGAAGTAGACAAAACCGGTTCAAATCAGATCCGACAATACACCCGAGCTGATACACCAAACACTACCTATTCTTTTCTGTAGTCGCTGCTGTCCTCCGAGCAGAAAATTTATTTCCAGAGAGATGTCGACGACTTGAAACCTACTAGTAACCTGCAGTGGAGAGCGGAAGCGGAAATCGGTGGGGAACCACGAGGGAAGGGCCGCAAGTGATCGGAGTGCTCGGCCGGAATCTCCCTCCGAGTTCTCTGGTCAGTACGCAATTTGAGTGATTTCCTTCGCATCCCTGCAATTTATTCCCTCATGTCGATTGCGAAGAGGGGTAATCATTTGATTGTGGTTGCGATGTGAGGAGAGAGGGGAAACCGGATGACGGAGCAGAGTCCTCCGCCTGCTCAGCCCCATGAAATAGCATTCCCTGACCAACATCGGGGGGATGCACTCCGTGAGCGCGATGTGCCGCTACGATTCTGGCAATGCACTTAGTTTCTAGACGGTCATAACCATGCATGACTAGAACGGTAGCTTCCTAAATAGGCTCAGCTAAGGGTGGTAGATTCGTTCCACTTGCATCATCGGCGCACAGTGACAAGCGATGGTTTCGATCGGTCATGGAAGGAGGCTTAACGATCAACGTGCTCGGTACATTGCGGTTGCTCCATATGTCCTCTGGACCCTTCTCGAGTCAATTCGAAGATATAATGGAACCATAGCTTCAATAGGTCCTGAAACAGTACCGTTGATGAGTGCGAAGGGTTCCGGTTCTGCGCTGCACCGCGGCATCAACGGGGCCAGCCACTGTCCTGCCATCCATCTCACATTAGCGTGGTGTCACCAAGTACGGCAGCCATGATTAAGAACAGGACGAACCAATGGTCGACGTGACTCCATTCGGAAACCCCTTTTAGCCATCCACGGTATAGACGAAATGACGCATTGGTACCCTCTCCTCTCCAATCAGGATTGCCTGCCCAGCTTCCAAGAGTGTAACCACCACCATAGGCGACGGGACGGTCGACTTGAGCTTCTTGGTTTCCCGCTATCCCCCCCTGTTAAAACTTTGGTGATATCCAATTCGATTGGATCCCTGACGACCCCCTTTTTTTATTGCAATGTCTCCAATTTATTTTGTCCCCCAAAACGGCTGCAGCCACAGACCGTGGCATGTCCATAGTCTTGGTCGAGGGCGTTTTCCTTCTGTCGGTTGACACGCGCGCGGGAGGCCTGGGACCAGAGGCAAGATAGTGGTGGTTTGGTGGCTGCAATCATCCAAGCAGGCCTCATTGGTAGTTCCGAGTCAGATGGTGTTGGGGATGATATCAGAAGAGACGATCAGACGGAGGAGGCAGAGATCAAGATGAAGGTGTCAGTGATCTAGACGCACGGGATTGGGAGCCTGCCAATACAGGCAACTGCTTTTTCTTTCTCCACCTGCGGATTCCTCCAATGTCTTCATCTTTCTTTCTATCCTTCATGTCTTCTGGTCTCTTTCCGTCTCACCACCACAATGATATTGTTGGCCAATTGTTGAACTTCACTTCGCTTTGATTCGCTCTCCCCAATGCACTCCGTCTATCATTTCGCCGGATTATCATTGCATCTCAAAATATTCGCATTGCATCCCACTTCCCCCGCAAATTGCCGATCCGTCGGCCCACTCTGACAGCGAGCGATACAAAGCTGATGGAGGGTGGAGACAGGCCCATCCAACGAGTGTTGGCACGGCCTCCTCACACGCAACATAATGCCTACTCGTATCTTTCCGGAGCGCGCCCCACCGGGCCCAGGGATCGCAAAGCTCGCAGAGAACGTCGTCCGTGTTGATTGGCGGCCGTGCGCGCATTGTCGCAGTATAAGCTAAGGAAGGTTTAAGGGCAGTAATAATATCTCAGGCTGGCTAGGCGGCGACGCTATGGTATAAAAGGTTGCACCATGTCCTGTCGCCCGGGGGAGTGCTCAATTGCCCTTCTCCTTCTCCTATGCATCATCGCTCTCCTTTGGCATCTCTGTCTGGAAATAGCTTGATTTGAAGCCTCTTCAAGGAGTCCCAACTTTCATCGACCCTGATCACTCGTAGCCGTCATTAGGGCTGCCCTGTTCAAGATGATCGCTCCGACCGATCCCGTTACCTCCTCGAACTCGGTCATGAATGGTGTGACCCAGTATAATCATGAAGATGTACCACAAGATACCCTGTTCGAAAAGGTTATCATCATTGTTGGTATGTGATCGGCATCGAGATCGACAACGGCCCCTCTCTCATAACCCCACTATCGCAGTACTAACGTCCCCACCCTAGGTGGTTCCAATGGCATTGGGGCGAGTCTCGCGGAACTGTGCTGCTCCAACACCTCCTATGTCTGCATCGGCGACATTGATGATACCCCTGGCGAGGCCTTGGCCCGCAAGTGCCAGGATCGCTGGCCCGCCATCTCGGATCCAAACCAACCGCCAAAGCCTCCGCGGGCCTCGTACCGCCATGTCGACGTCACCGACTACCAGTCGGTAGTGGATTTTTTTGAATTTGCCTTCACGACCTACAAACGCATCGACCACGTCGTGGTCACGGCGGGGAGTATGGCCACGGGAGACAACTGGTTCGATCAGAGCCTTAGCTTCAAGACGGTCAGAGAGGCAAGTTTCCCCTTCCGATCCACAGGTCATGCATGCCATCTAATTATCCTACCAGCCTCCTTCGTCCAAGGACATTGACGTCAACCTAACTGGTTCTCTCTATGTCACCCGCGTGGCGAGCGTCTACCTCCGTCACAACCGAGGCCCCTGGGCTGACCGTTCCATTCTACTCTTTTCCTGTGCGGCCGGCTTCAAGGAGATGCCTGGGGTCCCCATCTACCAGGTTGCGAAGCACGGCATCCAAGGTCTCATGCGGTCGCTGCGCACGTACTTCCCATCCCCGTATACGCACAACCTGCGCATCAACACCATCTGCCCGTGGATGACGCAGTCCCGCTCGGTGCTGACCAAGAGCGTCGAAGATAGCTGGAACAAGGAAGGTCTTCCAATCAGCACTTACCAAGAAGTCGCTCGCGTGTCCGCCGGCGTGTTGGGCGACAGCTCGCTTAATGGGACGTCCATGTTCGTGGAGGGCGACCGTGCCTGGGAAATCGAGCGAAATATCGATCGGCTCGAGCCCCAGTGGCTGGGAAAGGAGCCGTCCCGCGCTCTCGGGATGGGTCAAACGGTGCTGCGCGACGCACTGGTCTGATGACGAGATCACGATCATATTCCAACGAATTTCCTTACTTCATACCCATCTGCACTTTATCGTGGCTGGTTATCTCAACTGAAAACAACGCATTAACCCTATGTTTGGATTCGTAGTCGAAGGATACGTCCGTCGCTGGTTTCGTGGGTAAAATGTTAAGTTTATATTTTGGTCTTATCTGTCTCTGGCACATATTTATGGCGGTTATGGCTTTTACACTTATTTCATGTTTTCTCGTTGCGGTTCAGCCTGTTGTGCGCACTCCTGTCGTACTCAATCGATCTTATCATGTATACCCTGGCAGTCGGTACTCCATCCCTAAGAGTGGTATACATTTGTGCTCTGCAGAAAAGTGGATCAACATAAAGTAGTCTGTCGGGAGATGACTCCAGAAAGCATCGTGGTCTTTCAATCCTGGTCTCGTGGCGTGGGACCCCTTTCTGTAACCCCAGGCCATAACATATAAAGAAGCATGGACTGCCGATGGCAGCCAATATACCTTTCCTGGTCAACACAAGCATATCAAGAAAACTAACCCTTAGAAAATAGAGTCAGTGGTCATGAATCTTCAGAAACACGGATCTTTGAATTTCTTACAAGTCACTCAGTGCACTTGCCTCATGTTTTTTGCAGATCACCGTGTCATTGGCCTAGTGTCCGGCTGCAGGGCACACGAAAAGACGTGGCAGCACCAAGATCCCCTCCAGAGCCTTGCAGGGTACTGGTAAGCACTGCCACAGACCCCCACTCATGCTCTTCATCTAATGTTGGGACTCCATCTTTTGAAGGCGATCGGGCATAGCCACATTTGCACCACGTAGAACAATTAAGTGCCTTTCTCTCTTTCTAGTCGCGTAGTCTCAACTAGATCATTCGAATCTATTATTCACACGGTCCGGCGCAACTTGCCAGCAATTCGTATGGAGGTGAAGAATGAGTCTTCGAATGGATACCTCGGCCATCCGGTGGGTTGTTGAACTCGCGCTATTCAATTATGATAAACGCTTTGAATCTGACGTCCTCTTCAGAGCCACAGATCCTTCCGAGATCTTCCAGGAGACTTTTGCGTTGTTTCACAGTTCTCTGCCGGATCAAGAGAGGCAGAACTTTGAAGTATACGAAAAGGTCGAGTCGATGACGGTCGCCATTCGACAGCAGATTGAGAGCATCAACGACAGTGTCCAGCGACACCGCCTAGATACATGTTTGACTTGGTGTCGAAATCGGGACGTCGACTGCAGCCTTACTTCCAGGTGGTCGACATATATGTACAAGTCAAGCCTGAGTACCTTGGGATAATCTGGGGCACCTTGAGGCTGATCTTCAAGGTCAACCAATCTTCCTGTCTCTATGTGCCCCATTTGGCTTAGTATTAACAGACTGACGCTTGCATAGTTAAGCGAGAATAATACCGAGTACATCGAGAGAATCTGTGGAATGTTCGAGGAAATTGGCAGATTCCTTAAAGTCTACGAGAAATACGGCAGTCACTTCCAGGAACGAGCGGGCTCCGAAGGAGAGATCCCTTCTCGTCTCCGACAAACGCTGGCCGATGTCTACGTCGATATTATCTCATTTTGTCATAGAGTTCTAAAGCTCTTTTCGTCGAATACCCGTGGTGGGTTAGGTCCCTCTTAACCACAAACGTGCTGCGATCCCCCTATCTTCTTACTAATTAGAGTTTAGTTGGCTTACGACTCAAGCTCAGAATGGTTGGGCGACAGGCCTGGAAGCCATTTGATGTTGAATTTGAAGATGTCAAATCTCGCCTGGACAGACATCGTCGGCTGTTTGAATTTGAAGCCACATCCGCCACAAACCACGAAGCACTCGAGTTTTTCAAGAAGTTCGATCACGATCTTGAGAAGGCTCCAAACACGCGGCAACTGCAGTTGAGGGAGGGTGAGATAGAGTTTCAAGAGCATGAAGAAACGTTTGCAGGAGGAGCTACTGAGTGAGCTCATCTCACCGCACCATAATATCTGCTATCGAACAGTACAACTGATGGCATATACCTCAATAGATGAATCTGTGGAAAAGCTTGCGCAGTGGATCAGTCCGCCGCAATGGAAGGCACGTTATGAAGAGACCAAAGATGCACGCGATCCAGACACGTATGCGTGGATACTTGAAGAACCAATATATGTATCATGGCGATCTGGAGAAGACGAAGACTATCCGTTCCTTTTCTTACATGGTGGGTCTTTTCCACCGACATGCGTCACCAAGGCTGATATCATCAACATGGCTGGAACAGCTAAGCCAGGATTTGGTAAAAGCACACTCTGCCCAGTGGTAATTGATGATTTGGAAGGATGCCACAAAGGCTCACCGGAAGAGAGATTCAGCGCAGTGGCGTACTACTTCTTCGACAAGCAGACAGACCAGCAGCGAATTGACCTCGCATTGCGATCGTTCTTAGCTCAAATCCTTCACAGATACCGCTATGACACAAAAGCTATTGACATTGCATCCGCCTTGTTCCAGAAGAAGGTAGCGGGACAGCCCGTCGCAACGGATCAGGAGGTATTCGCAACCCTTCAGCTTCTCCTTGCGCAATTCCCTGGAGCTGTTTTGATCGTCGACGCTGTGGACGAATGTCTCAACTCAGAGGTGTTTCTAAACTCAATGAACACATTGACGTTGAAGGGTCGTCATTGTTTCCTGGTTCTGTTCAGCCGACCAACGCTGCATTTTCCGCGACTCATGCGAGAAAACTGCAGGATGTTACATCTGCAAGAAGGCAATACCCTTGATCTTGAGAAGTTCTTGCGGCCGCGAATTGATTCACTCGTATTGGGTGAGCTGATACCTCCGCCTGACGGTCCAGACGACTACATTGAAGAAATTCTGTTCAGGGCCAATAATCTGTTTCTTTGGGCAAAACTTTTACTGGTTTTTTTTTGGAATCAAGGCGATTGACAGCCGATCAGAGACTTGATGCCCTGGAGAACTTGAACCGGTTAAAGGGGTTGGACAATATTTACCGCGAAATTTCCGATACGCTGACTACCGGAGACTCGATCAATGCGACAGCCAACGTGAAAGCGGCTTTCATGTGGTTACTAGGTGCTCGTAGACCAGTGACAGTTGCGGAGCTTGAAGTGGCAATGGCACAACCCCTTGATGGTCCTCTCACAGCTAGAGATGTTTTCTGTGACTTTGAAGGGTCAATTGGCCACATCTTTGGTGGTCTCTTGGAAGTGACAGGCGGCCGAATAGTCAGATTTATTCACATCTCTGCCAACGAGTTTTTCACCCAAGAGTTTCCGGCAAGCAGCAGTTTGCTGAACTTTGGCTCTGCCGAGATCCAACTGAACATTGCTGGAAAGGTCCTATCCTATCTAGTCAACACCGTTCCGGCAAGGCCACTGAGCGGCGACGAGTCCGAGAGTGCTGATTCTGTGGTCGCATGTGAAAAATACCCTCTTCTGGACTATGCGGTTCTATTCTGGTTTTCTCATATCAGGGATGCCATTATTCAGGCTACAAGTGCAGGGGACAAGTCAGGTTTTCGCGTCGCAGGTCAGAAACTGGTTAATCTCTTCATGAATTTTCTTTACAGCCGAGATGAATTGACTGTCTGGCTGGAGGCTTCATGGCTGTTCGGAAGGCCTCCTAGTGTCTGTCCTCTACCAGAAGACAGCCTGCTTGCCATGAGTCAAGATGGAATCGGCATCCAACAGGCTGTCAACGACTATCTTCTGTTCTGCAACGACCTACAAGAAATGACAGACTCATGGGGATATATACTACAGAACGAGCCGCATGAGGTTTGGGGAGAGAATATCCCGATCTTCAACCAGTCGAAGTTTTGGCTACGCACAAGATACAGTCAACTTATTTGTCTTGTTACTCCGGAACTCAACTATGACAAGAGCATCTTCCTAGCTTCTCATATTTCCGCAGACGGAGCGAAATCCGCCGCCCTTCGCCTGATTCTGCCAGTGTAAGTCTGATATCTAGCCGTTCGCAGTAATTCACTGACACTGGACTCCCCCCAAGGTCAATGACTACGGGAACCTCAAGTCAGAACTTCCCAATTGACATATTCAACTGGACGGTAAATTACAATATTTGGAGCCTCGAGTCAGGCAAACACCTTCTGACCATAGCATGGGCTGTTGATCCAGAGGCTCTAAAAGCTGTCATCCAGTTTGCTACAAATGGACAGCCCACCATGCGAGCAAACACAAGATTCATGTTCCCGGTCGCTCGCACAGGACCTGCGTCAAGTCATTGCCCTCAACTCAGTGGTCCACATCGAGGGGTCTCTCGAATCGAATCCTCGCGCTTACCAGAATAACATAGACGTTTTCAATCAAATTCGCCCCCACAGATCAAACATTCTCGATAATACTCTCCAACTGAAGATCTGGAGAATGAGTTCAACATCCCTTGTTGTTGTTTTTCGTCAAGCTAGCTCGGTCTTTACCTCGCAGTCTGGCGAATTGGTGTATGAAGGACTTCTCCAATTCTTTCGCTCAAACAGCAGTGGGGACGCATCCCTTTCAGGCCAAGATTATGTTTGCTTTGCGTCATGGATAATTGACATACCTTCATTCTACTTGACGAAATTTCTCAAGGAAGGTTTGGTTTTCCACCCATATCGACCCATCGTAGCAATGCAGGCATTCACCCCCTTCGAAAGACGAGTTCACGGAGAGCTCCCCAAAAACCCTCAAACATATCTCTGGGACTTTGGCTCTGCTTTGAAAACAGAAATTCCAAGAAGACCGTCTCTAAGAGACTTACACTGCCCGATCAGTGATCTGGTTGAGTCAATGGCGTTTAGCACTGATGGCCAGGTTTTCTTCGGCAAGAACCGAGGAAGAGGATATCCGATTGCCATGGATATAGACGAATGCATGTCACCACAGACAGCAGTAGCAAGTCAGCGCCGACTCCAGCGTGGAAGCCCAGAGCCATGGGCCTTAGTCACCAGTGACGGGAATCGACTCAAAGTCAACCAAAATGTTGAGAATTCGGCTCTGATGCTGAAAAGTTTAAGCCTAGCGCCAACACAGCCCGTGGGTGCCCTCTCCATCTCGCACAATACGCAGGGACAGACAGAACTATCGCAGCTTCAGCAATGGGAAGAAAAAGGCGCACTCGTTCTCAAGACTCTCAGCACCGACGGCAAGTTGCAAGCTCAGACCCTCTCTCGATTACCAGATAGCCTCCGGTCCACAAGTACGGCGACTATTCTGCGGGCACAGCCAGACGAGAATACCGATCTCATCCGGATTGTTTTGGACAAGACAGAACAGAAGCTGTACTCGCTCAACGATATCTCTCACCTGCAGCTACCTGCCATCGTCGAGAGGTCTTGTAGCGCTATTCGCACAGCGACATACACGGCGAGACCCATGTTGGAAGATTTTGAATCATGATTGTGGGGGTGGTTGCTTTATTTCGAAGGGGAGCCTGTTACAAGGTCACGTAGTCTAGATGACATTGTCTTTGCAGATGGCATATGTGGTTGTTTTTGGGGCGGCCAGGACGTAATGAACAATGTCGCGGAATTAAACTGTTTTTGCTAATTAGGATTGAAGGATTGAGAAAGAGATGACCATTTTATGATTAGTATTCGGATTTCAATAAGAAATCTTGAATCATTTTTCATTCTTTCAAATATAGTAGTCCTTGATATCTTAGGAAATGATACTTATAAGATGTAGCTATCTGATAGTTCATAATATGTCATTGAGCAAATTACAAAGCTTATTGGACTCTCTTCATTAATATATTAATATAAAATAAATATATTGACTAAAATGCTACTGTGGCTGGGTGACTAGGCAGGGTATGTTAACTAGGCCGCCCATTTTCATCTCGCTTCCGCGCTGCATCTTATCAGCTGCATCACCCCATCTCAACCTCCCATCCCCATTCTTCTTCCTCTCGACAAAATAGAATAGCAGACGACAATGCAAAATTTCTGGTGCGCCGTACTCTTCGGGGTGGCACATGCCACCCAGACGGTGTTGCGGCCAGACACGTTCACAGCCGACGGCTATGACCACTTCCAGAGCCCATATTCACCCACCCACTCTGTCCAGATGCGACGACAGAACGAGTCGATCTGCGACGCTGGTGCAGCTCAATATACGGGCTGGTTGAACATCGGTCCAAAGCATCTGTTCTTTTGGTACTTTGAGAGCCAGAACGATCCGGTCAACGATCCTCTGACCCTGTGGATGACAGGAGGCCCCGGCGACTCCAGCATGATCGGACTATTCCAGGAGATCGGACCTTGCTTAATTAACGAGCACGGTAATGGAACCGTTCCAAATCCATGGACCTGGTCGCGTAATTCCTCGTTACTGTTCGTGGATCAGCCTGTGGATGTCGGCTTCTCGTATATTGACGAGGGCCATGACGTCGCAAAGGATTCCCAGGAGGCCGCGGTCGACATGCACCGATTTCTACAGCTCTTCGTCTCCGAAATTTTCCCTCAAAAGCGTTCTGCACCCGTCCATCTTTCGGGGGAGTCGTATGCTGTAAGACTAGCGGCTCCGGCATCTTTCTCCCATTCCCAATCGGTGTAAAAACTGACATCTCCAGGGCAAATACATCCCCTATCTCGGGGCACATATAGTGAAGCAGAACGAGCTCTATCCCACAGAGCCCCAGGTAAACCTTCAATCGTGTCTAGTGGGAAATGGCCTCATGTCTCTGATGGACACCATGTATGGCTATTGGGACACGCTATGCACCACCAATCCGGGAGTCTCGACACCCATCTTCAACCAGACGCGATGCGACCGCATGGCTGCAAACATGCCCCGCTGTATGCACGTCGCCGAGACTTGCGCCCAGCATCCAGACACCGCTCTTTGTCAGGCGGCCTACTCTGTTTGCTACGAAGGGGTCCTCTCATTGTACGAGGATGAAGTCGGCAAGGGCGGTCGCAACCGGTTTGACAGTAAGGTCGCTCCTCTTCTTGAATAATATTTCTCCTAATGCATGAAACCTATCAACAGTCACCGCAACATGCGAGATAGACGAGTTCTGCTATGTCGAAGCGGCGCACATCGAACAGTTTCTCAACTCGGCCACAGTCTGGGAAGCCCTGGCCCCTCCAAAAGAGATCACCTCATATACAGTCGAATCGAGCAACGTAGTCAAAGCGTTTGATACCACGCCCGAGGGCATGACATCGTCTTCCGAACATGTCGTGTTCCTTCTCTCCCGTGGGATCGACTTCCTGGCATACCAGGGGAACCTAGATCTTGCCTGCAACACTGCCGGGACTCTTCAGTGGGCGGACGCACTCCGCTGGAAGGGTCAGCCTGAGTTTGCGTCGAAATCGCTCCGTCCGTGGACTGCACAGGGGACTGGTAGTGAGCCACTCGGGACGACCAAGGAAGTGAATGTGCCGGTGGGAGACGACGGGCGAACGGTGCGATTCGCGCTTGTAACGGTGGATGGGGCGGGGCATCTTGTAGGTCTTCTTTCCTTCTCGCACTCTTTCTGCCCTTATTTTGCAAAGGGGGGGGGGGGGGGGGGGTGTCTCAGAGGAGAATACCAAATACTAACAATTAGTAGGTGCCCCAAGATCGCCCGGACGTGGCGTTTGACATGATGCTGCGGTGGATTACGGGGGCTCCGTTTATTGTGACATGAACAAAACAGGGCGGCGCTATCAAGCTCCCTATCTCTTTGTCTATAGTTTGCTAATCCCCTAGAAACTTGGAATCTATCATATTGATTATCTTTATTCATGAATATATACACATACATCATGTGCTCCCTAACCAGCGTTCACCCATTGTGTGCACCAAGCTCTCAGTCAGGGCAGGCACCCTCTTGTGGTCCAAATCAAGATGGAAGTTCGGTGCGAGGGAAGGTTCGCGGCGCATAGAGCTCCCACGGTCCCTTATTGGGGTTTCCTGCATCTACCTCTGCTATGTTTTGATGACGGTACACGCGAGCTACGACCTCGTTCTGCTCGTTTTCATTCCTCTTCCTGAGCAACCACCATGCCATCCCAGCCAATATCGCGCAGCCAGCGACCGGTCCGATCACCGCGCCAGCAATCCAGGCCTGACTGCCTCCTTTCTCGGACGATGACTCATTGGAAACGGTTACGGTTACTGTGGCGGTAGCCGAGGCTCCGGTGAGAGATGGGCCCGGAGTCGCCGTTTCTTGTGAGATAAGTGAGACGGTTGATATCAGATATCACGGATCGCCAATCCACTCACCGGTTGCTTCATCGGGATTCCGGCGGTAGAACGTGGGATTCTTCGATTCCGTCGTGTCCCGACACCACATCAACCGATTCCATGTGGAGGCGCCTTTGGTCTCATAGACCGACCATGTCATGCACTCCGATCCTTCAGAGCTAGGATATTATGAGTCCGAGGATACCATGAACGAGCTGAAGATTTCGACTGGGTGCGCATCAATGTATTACCCTCGCAAGAGACTGGGATGTTCGTTAAATCACCACTGTTACATCCCGCTCGGTCGCCAAGGACAGCGTATGTGGCGTCGCTCGCGCAGCCTTCTGGGGCCCCTGATAAGATTCCTATAGTCAGCATGGCTCACAGCAATACAAGAAGGCGGAGATCCCGACTTACAGAATTTCCCAGTTGGCTCCCATGAATATCCTATGAAGGGTTCACTATCGCTCGTTGCTCCACTCACGCGAGTTACTATCAGGGATAGAACGCATAAAATAGCCTTCATCTTGCTGCGTGGGTATAACACAGGACCAAAAATCGACGGGCAAGAGTATGGTATGTTTCACCCTCGAGTCTCGCATGAGGCACTTCAAGGTAAGGGGTAAAAAAAAGGGTCAAGTTTTTGCGAGGCTGTGACAATTCTTCATTCTTACACGCTGTACAGCCTCGCTTCGATCGGCGTCTTCTTGATCACGTGGATGGAACTAATCTCTTAGTTTACAACTGTTAGTATTGTTATGGACTGTCAGTAACGCAAAGCGGCGGTGTGTAGTCCCTAAGACACCCAAAGCAGCCACAGGAAACTCTGAAAGCGCCCATATCGGGCCCCAGAAGGCATCCATGTAGGGCTCTGAAAGCAATCACATAGAGCCTTCACAAACAAGGACAGGGGGCATCTGTAGGCATTCCCATAGAGCTCCTGAACGCCATGAAAAGCACTCATGTAGGGCTCCTGAAAGCACCCATGTATGTAGAACTCAGGAAAGCGCCCATGTAGGACCATCTTTGACACCCATTAAGCACCTGTGTAAGACTTCTAAAGCAGCTGGGTAGAGATATGTAGCTAAGAATGATTGGTTCTATGTTAGAATGAGATCTAAGCAGTACAGAATGCTAAAGATGACTGGGCCCAAAATGCCAAAAGAAAGAAAAATTTCAGAGAATCCTTCGAGATAGTTGAAGGGATTGTACAGCATTCAAAAGGAGCTACGTCCCATTAGAGAACTCTGCGCAGACTGCAGTGGATTTTGCATGTTTTCTCATGATCTTAGAGATATCAGGTGGATTCGCTTACCCAGTAAGCGGAGCCTCTATAGAACTCTTGCCGTCAAGTTGCATCCACCCTCCTGGGAGAATATCCAATGTCATATACGAACCATGCGGGTACCCCTTATGCCAAGCGCAAGTACGCGCAGATCATTCCCTGTCTGCTGTTCCTGTTAGGTGATAGCCTTGCCGATCAAGCAAACCCTGGTTTGGGATCAAGGCAGGGCAAAGATGGCTTATGCGCTTCAGCAGGTCATGCCGGTTGATATTGCCATTTCATTATGCGGGGAGGGGCTGACTAGATATATGTTGACTTGTACTGACCTTCCACTGCTACAGGGTTAGTGTAGTACTCTTCTGTGGACCAGGATGCATGGAACATCCTTTGAAAATGATCGCATGTTCTTTTTCTCAAATATGCCAACGAGTCCCAAGGTATACGACCAGCCTCCTCATGAAGTAGACTATAGGACCAGATGTTATGCGTGGCTTGTGGGTGGGTCGGACTTAATCTCGATCTGTCTAGTCGCAAACACGTTCCAGGCGCGTGAGCCCCTTGCCTATCGGCAGCATCAACCAAGGAATCAGGTTTCAGCGCTGAACAACACCCTTCACAGTTGAACTTGTTCAATACCATCTATCACAATGTTACACTGGGTGACTCTCTCCAGACTTCTCATCTGGAGTGTCTGGCCTGCGGCTACGGCAGCGAAACAACTGACGGATGATCGTCATGTACCCGAGGATCCCCTGGTCGCGGACCAAATTCTGTCCACGCCCTCTGCGTATGACTTCCCAGTCCTAAGTATTAGCGGGTCCGATTTATTCCCGATGCGTCCATGTCGGGGCATCCAGCTCGCGGAGGCGACAATCGACGAGTTGCAGGTGCATTTATCGACAGGCGCCCTGACCAGCGTCGATCTGCTTCATTGTTATCTGGGCCGCATTTTCCAGACCGACAGTTATCTTTCGTTCGTATCAACAAATTTACCACTCACTCAGAACCTTGCTGATATGGCCCAGGGCTATCATCCAACACAACCCGGATGCATTCTCCATCGCAGAGGCTCTGGACGCCGAACGCGCCTCTGGCAAAGTCCGTGGTCCCCTCCACGGGATACCGTTCGTAGTCAAAGACAACATCGCCACCAAGGACCGCATGGAGACCACGGCGGGCAGTTGGGCTCTTCTGGGATCGATTGTGCCGCGTGACGCGTTTGTCGTACAGCAGCTGCGCAAGGCCGGCGCTCTGTTGCTGGGGAAAGCAGCACTGAGCGAATGGGCCGATATGCGCTCGAATAATTACTCAGAAGGCTTCAGCGCACGAGGCGGACAATGTCGCAGTGCGTATAATCTCACGGTGAACCCTGGGGGCAGTAGCTCGGGCTCGGGGGTCGCAGTTGGTGCCAACCTCGTTCCGTTCGCTCTGGGGACTGAAACGGACGGTAGCGGTATATAGCCTTTCTGTCCTGGAGTTATGTGTGCTATGTCTGATATTGTTGCAGTGATCAATCCCGCACAGCGGAATGCCATAGTCGGTATCAAGCCAACAGTTGGATTGACTTCACGGGATGGAGTGATCCCCGAGTCACTCAACCAAGACACGGTGGGCGTGTTTGGCAAGACTGTTCGAGACGCTACGTACGTACTGGACGGCATCTTTGGCATTGATCCGCGCGATAACGCAACCGAGTCACAACGAGGTCAGACGCCCTCAGGCGGCTATGGCCAGTTTCTCCATGATCGGTCTGCTCTCAAAGGCGCCGTGTTCGGCCTCCCGTGGGAATCGTTCTGGCGCCTGGCCAACCCTACCCAATTATCGCAGCTTCTCGAGCTTCTCGAGCTGATCCAAGACGCGGGGGCGACGATAATAAATGGGACAGAGCTCCCTCACCATCGCACGATCGTCTCGCCGGATGGGTGGAATTGGGATTATGGGAGCCAACGGGGGTACCCCAACGAATCCGAATACAGCTACGTCAAGGTGGATTTTTACAACAACCTCAAGGCATACTTGGCCGAGTTAGACAATACAGATATCCGTTCGCTGGAGGACCTGGTCGAGTACAACAAGGCCAATGTAGGGTCCGAGGGAGGGCAGCCTGGAATTCATCCCGCCTTCGGCTCAGGACAGGATGGATTTGAAGCATCGCTGGTTACCAGGGGTATTCAAGATGCTACATACTGGCAGGCCCTGGAATTCTGTCGACGGACAACGAGAGAGGAAGGCATCGACGCGGCGCTGCGCTCCGGGAAGCAGAGACTCGATGGGCTGCTAGTGCCGCCAGATGTTGCGCAGAGCATCCAAATCGCAGCACAGGCCGGCTACCCTGTGGTTACGATCCCAGCTGGCACCGATCCAGAGTCCGGGATGCCGTACGGGCTCGCGATCATGCAGACTGCTTTTGCAGAGCCGACTTTGATCAAGTATGCCAGTGCGATTGAGGATCTGCAGAGAGCGACAAATACACAGTGGAAACGTACCCTCCCTGAGTGGCGGGGTTACCTTGTCCGGAATATCCCCGTTATCAATTGAGTTTAGAGTGATATTGATGAGTTTACTTCAATTGTTCGTTGGGCGAACTATTCGTTACTGGAAAACGTGGAAGGTCCATGGACAGCTGATCTTCGCCGTGAAGAGGTTTCTGTATATTGAAGCTTTCGCGGTGAGCTCAAAGTGTCTGCTCCGTTTCGAGTCTAAAAAATAATGCAATTATATAGGTGATTCTATCCTCCAACAATTCCATCATTGGTTTCCTGGTCGCACAGAAAAGCTGACCATCGTCGGTGGAGCTTCATCGCTGGCTGTTGACCCGCTGAAGCCTTCAACATGTATCGAGCGCATCTGTCAGATGTCAGCATTAGTCCATCATAATTCCTGCTTCAAACAAACCTCGAATCTCAAGACGATCATCGCAACGACCTTTTTCACTTCCATCCAGGCCGCCCAACCCTCTGGACAAGTCCTAATGCCTTGGAGGAATGGAAACAAATTGTCCTCCATGCGTCTCCGCTGCCATCGGTCAATCGCAAGCCATCGGTCTGGTTGAAATGCCTGACTGTTGGGTCCGAAGATCTCGGGATTCCGCCGCATCGTTTCCGAGTGTGAAAGAACTACTGTATGTTTGGGCACATGTAGGCCTGCGATTGTAATGCCTCCCTCCGGGACGATTGTCTTCACGGAATGGCCCGGGGCGAAAACTCGGATGGCTTCCATCATGACAGCATCGAGGTAGCGCAGACGACTTAATTCTATCCACTGAGGGGGGGCTGAGAGAACCCTCGCCTGGACTACAGAATCAAGCTCGTGCCGAAGTTTGCATAGTATCGAAGGATGGCATAACAAGGCATGGAATACGGAAACAAAAGCCGCATTAATGCAGTCAAGGCTCGATATCATGCTCCGCAGTCTCCGATACTCTCCCATCCTGCGGGCTCTTTGGCCAGGGGAATTCTTCGACGGCGAACATCCATTGGACCCCATCTCCGGCATACGCATTTGCCTTGGATCAGATAGTAGCCCCCCGCGACTCATTTTGAGCCTGGCGCCGGGACTCCCCAGGACGAGGTACTCAATTGTCGGAAATGCGAACCAACCCTTTAAGGCGTGATACCATCGGTCCGAATGGATTTCGTTGCGCAGATGCTCGGTTCGTTCCATGAGATCATCCAGGATCAGGCGGCGAACAAAATGCGTCACGAACAAGTGAAACGACGCCGTCAGCTCGACAACACGCTGTCGTTGAAGGTTCTCTATAAGGTCGGTTGCTAATTGGTCAATCACACCCTCGTACTGCGCCGCGCTCTCGATGGTCTGCTGAGCGGTCTCATTTCCCTGGACGGTGATTAACTTGGCGCCATGACTTGTGTTGGAAACCACAACAAGACGTACCTCTTCGTGCAGTTGGCGCCCATGGATCTCCGAGATCGATTCTGGATCCGCCAAGCTCACACAATTTGGGCCCAGGCGCACAAGGGGCCCGTACTTCCAGTGATAGGTGGTCAACAGACGGCCAAATTTAGAGGCGTTCTGAGCACGTTTATGCCAGAAGTCGGACCATCCGACCAGTCGCGGGCCCGGAATCGACATCAGGCGGATATAGTTTCCCACCAGGCACCACGACACCGACAGTAGCAAAATCAGAACGGCTATTGCGGGCGCCACCATTCCAGACTCGGCTACGAGCCCAACTCATCGTCCGCGTGACAATAGCGATGATTTTTTCCAAGTTCATGGAATCTGTCGCATCAATGGGGTGGGTGGGAACTGCAGTATGATGAGCCCCCTGACAAAATTGACCCGATGCGCCATTATTGTCCCGGGGTGTGCCTCATGGTCACTCAAGGTCAGGCTCCTTTTCCTGCAGCCGCATTATCCCGAAGCGAGAAAAAAAACCGGGCGATCCAATAGGCGATCCACGACTATTCAAGAAACCCCTTCGGACATTATTGTCATTGGTAAGACCGTCCGAGCTGCAGTGGGGTCACCAGACGATAAATCTTCTGCGTCCTGCTGGAGATAGTGAATCTGTCGCTCATAGGCTTCCCTGTTCCGTTTATAGCCACCTCCACTTGAATCAAGGATAGGATACCCCATGTTTGAAGGGAGATGTTGTGTTCGGCCCGATAGGCGCATGAGCTCCTCCATCCACCCCTTGTCGCTGATTGAAGGAAAAGAAGCAGATGTGGAGATATTGAAACCAGGAAAGAAACGGGATTGGAGGGAAGGAAACGTGACCTTGGAATGGGCTCCACTCACCGCCTTCGCGGGTTCCTGACTGGTCTGCCTCAGGCTCCCGCGGATGTTGGGATCCGACATGTGGTGGAGATCGCAGGACGGGAAAACCAGACAGACATCAAGATCACCGTCCGCTACAACTCTCACTTTTCCGGTTCTCATAGTCTGACAAGTCTTGAAGTCTGAAGGGGATAGCCTCTGCTGCACGTCAAATCGCTCCATTATCCACTCCGTCCACTGTCAATCATCACCACTCGATCATCCCCACTTGCGATATGGTCCTTGCACTTCCCCGCTACGACGACTAGGTTTATGAATCCTCCAACCAATGGTTTACGACCGGCCCCGCGGAGCCCTGCAGCCTCGCTCCGAGGATCGATTGAACTCGAGACGTTCGGTGGTTGCGTGTAATAGATGTCGCAATCGGAAAACCCGATGTGCGGGGAATCCCCCGGCGCCCTGTGCCGCCTGTGAAGATGCCGGCCATGCCTGTGTCTATTCTGAGGCCGAGAAGCGCGTGTCGATATCGGAGAGGTAAACGAAAGATGGTGAAGATGCTTTCATTGACAGTGGACTAAAAGAAATATCAGTTACTACCGTCAACTCCAATCTCAGGCGCAAACAAACCGTTCAGGTGTGTATACCTTGGATCCTTCCAACGGGCCTTTTTCGTTGATTGTTCGGGGTCGATTTTGTAGGAAGTTTGATAGATGACCGGCATCTGTCGCCCTCACTCGCGACGCCTGGTTCTTCCCAGGCGACTTCAGGTCTCTCCTCCAACGCGGAAGTCCCAGTGGAGCGGGATGACTGGTGGTACAAGGGCTCTGACGATCTCTTCCTCAACCGTTCGGGAGAACATCGTATGGCTTCCCCTCTTCATGACGGTCGATCTTCGATGGCTGACATGGATAGAATTCGTGGGTGCATCGTCGGCCACGCACATGGCCAAACGTCTCCACCCAACTTCCAATAATTTCGCATGGGATGTGCGGCCGTTGTACGATGACCCGTCGTCGTTGCGGCGGTCGGTCAGCCGTGCGTTACCCCAGATGCCACCATTCGATTTTGCCAAGAGGTTATTCTGGGTGCAGTACACCTACATTGGAACCATCTTTTCCCTCATTCATCCCGACGACTTTGAACGACGGCTCACGATCGTCTACAATCGACCTCCCGATGTCTCCAATCGGGAGTCATGTCTGGTCTACTGCCAGGTGCTACTCGTCATCGCCTTTGGGCTGATGTATTCGGTAAACCAGTGGTCAGGGGATGATGGCCCACCGGGGTTCAGATACTTCAAACACGCCTTGCGATTCTTGCCGGATATCCACGAGGACGGCTCCATCTTTTTCGTCGAAGTGCTCTGCTACGTGGCGTATTATATGCAGAATCTGAACCGGCGGGATGCGGCATTCCTATACATCGGACTGGCCCTTCGTATGGCCATCTCACTTGGCCTCCATCAGGAGGTGTCCGACCCAGCCATTGGGGAAGAAGATCGGAACCGTCGCCGCCGTGCATGGTGGTCGGTGTATAGCTTAGATCGACTGCTTTCGGTGAAATCGGGCAACCCCATTACCATCCAGGACGAAGACATTGGCACGACCTGGCCCATTCCGATGGATGGGTCCACAACGGCACCATGGCCGTCGGTCGTGCTCACTCACTACACCCAGTTATCTCGCATTCTGGGGCGCGTGGGCGAGGAGATCTACCGGAAAAAGCCCCGATCAGGCTCCAACCTCCTCATGTCCGTGCAGAGCATCACGAACGACTTATCCACGTGGCTACGGCAGATTCCGGACCGACTTCGAATCGACTTTTCGACCCTCGGCACCCACGTGAACCGGGAATCCGTCTCCATATTCTTGCACTTCTACTCCTGCGTGAACATGACGGCCCGGCCGCTGGTCTTTTACGTGATTCAACGTCGCCTGGACGGGGAAGCTCAAGGCTCGACCAGCGATGACTGGCGAGACGGGCTATCGCAGAACACGGTGGCCGTTATTGACAGCTGTATCACAGCGGCTCGCGCCACGACCTTGATCATGGATGCCGCGGCAAAGCACAACTTACTTGGTATGCACTTATTTACCCACCACTGGTGCCTGTTGACTCATTCATATTACCTCAGCTACATACGGGTATCTCGATGGAGAATACGTCTTCTCGGCCGCTCTACTTCTCGTCATGGTTAATGGCGCCTTCCCTCCAGACGACACCAATACACGGACCATGGAGATGGCATTGGCTCTTCTCCGTGGAATGGCGGATCGCGGAAACGTGTATCTCGCGTCCCGTCATGCACTTCTCTTGGAGCTGCAGGCGACCATCAGCCCGAAGCGCACGGATGTCGCTGTAGAATCACCGGTCGCCACTAGTAGTGGTGCTCACCATACGAGCCCGACGATGAACGTCCTGGATGAACGTCCCCCTGTAGTATCGACCGAGTGGCCGCTGCCGCAGGATTTGTCGTCTGTACGAGACATCTCCTTCAACTTCGACGTCACCGAGTCTGATCCTGGACTGTGGGAAGAGGTATTGGATCAGATTGATATCGACATGGATACTGACTGGATTGAGAGCACGCTACGGAGGTAGCTGGGCTTACGAAGCTACGTGGGATTAGTTTTTCGCATTGGATAGTTATAGGGTTACTTATGAAGTTTAAATTTGTCATGATATCTTTTGTAGCCAGGGGGTGATCCCATCATTTTCATACCCTTGGGATGACTAGCACTGTTTACAGCAATTACATATCTAGTTCTAATTAACAACCCGAAGTTAATCATCATATATTATATAGGGGTCTATCACGGTGTGCGCTAAACATATCCGGCTTTACATTTACATAGTCTCTGCATTGTTCAAGTCGGTAGTCATTCTTGTAGTCCTCCAGTGTATACACATTCAATTGTACCCCGTACTATCTATCTCCTACTCCACATATCTCTACCATCCCATCGCCTGATCAATCCTCCCAATCACACCGGCGCGGTCGGGCCGCCCCCTCCGATCGAGGGGACATCGGCCCGACACGTGACCATGCGGGGATGGTCGACCAGAAAGATAAGGCAGAAAGTGGATCGTTATCGGGACTGCGGGGAGTTAATGGAACTATTTGAACTCCCCCCGAACCCTCCGCTATTCAGTAATTTTTCTATTGACTCTATTCCTTATACCCCCTTCCATTATACCCCCTATCTCTTCCCGCCTCACCCTCTCTCACATTCAAGATGGACGAGTCAAGGAAAGTCACCATCTCCATCGACCGTGGTGGAACCTTTACAGATGTGCACGCCATCGTACCGGGCCGCCCGGACATCATCCTCAAGCTACTATCCGTCGACCCCGGTCACTACCAAGATGCACCGACAGAAGGCATCCGACAAATTCTCGAGCTGGTAACGGGGAAGCCGCACCCGCGGGGTCAGCCGCTGGAGCTGGGCCCCATCGGCAGTCTGCGGATGGGGACAACCGTGGCGACGAACGCACTGCTGGAGCGCAAGGGCGCGCGTTCGGTCTTATTCACAACGCGGGGGTTCCGGGATCTCCTGAAGATTGGGGACCAGTCTCGACCAAATATCTTCGATTTGAGCATGGCTCGGCCAGGAGTGCTACCGGAGGGGGTGGTGGAGGTTAATGAACGTGTCGTACCGTGTCATCCGTCCTCGGATAAGGATTGTTTCGCCGAGGCGCGGGTGGTGGAGGGTGTGACCGGGGAGAAATTCAAAGTGGTCCAGGAGTTGAACATGGAAGAGGTGGAGGGTGAGCTGCGCCGGTTAAAGGAGGAGGGATACCAGTCTCTGTCTGTTGCGCTGGTGCACTCCTTCGCCTACCCGGATCACGAGCGCAAAATCGGTGATCTTGCACAGAAGATGGGCTTCTCTGTCACATTGTCTTCGCAGCTACAGCCCATGATCAAGATTGTTCCCCGAGGCATGTCCGCCGCGGCGGATGCCTATCTTACCCCGGTGATCAAGACCTACATTGATTCAATCTCGTCGAGCTTCGAAGGCGGACTGGAACGCCAACATGAATGTCGATTCGAGTTCATGCAGTCCGATGGTGGTTTAGTAGACTTCCGCAAGTTCAGCGGACTAAAGGCGATTCTTTCTGGTCCTGCCGCTGGTGTGGTCGGTTTTGCGGCGACTAGTTATGATCCGGAGGAGAAGATACCCGTCATCGGATTCGACATGGGTGGCACGTCGACAGATGTGTCGCGATTTGACGGTCATCACGAGCATGTCTTTGGTTCCAAGGTGGCCGGTGTGCTCATCCAGTCGCCTCAGTTAGACATCAACACCGTGGCTGCTGGCGGTGGCTCGATCCTGTCGTGGCGCAACGGACTGTTCTATGTTGGACCCGAGTCCGCTTCGGCCCATCCGGGCCCTGCATGCTACCGCAAGGGTGGCCCACTGACAGTAACCGATGCCAATCTGTTCTTGGGCCGTCTGATGCCGGAGTATTTCCCTCACATCTTCGGCCCCAACGAGGATCAGCCGCTGGACATCGAGATCACCACCAAGCTGTTCAACGAGCTGACGGACAGGGTCAACACCGAGAGAAGGGAAAAGGGACAGT
The DNA here is from genome assembly GCA_002850765.1 of Aspergillus taichungensis. NCBI lineage: Eukaryota > Fungi > Ascomycota > Eurotiomycetes > Eurotiales > Aspergillaceae > Aspergillus > Aspergillus taichungensis. The sequence goes on from KZ559601.1 coordinate 92,556, forward strand.
CCGTGTACACAGCCGAGGAGGTCGCATTGGGTTTCCTCAAGGTCGCGGACGAGTCGATGGCCCGCCCAATCCGCGGGTTGACTGAAGCTCGTGGGTTCGAAACCGCATCACATCACCTGGCATGCTTTGGAGGAGCAGGTGGTCAGCATGCGTGCTCGGTCGCTGCATCGCTCGGAATTTCTCGCACCATTATCCACCAGTTCTCTTCCGTTCTTTCTGCCTACGGCCTGGCGCTGGCTGAGGTGGTCAAGGAGTCTCAGGAGCCGGTCTCCAAGGATTACCTGTCCTCCAAGTCTAGTCTGGATGACCGATTTGTCGAGATGATGAAGGCTGCAACGGAGGAGATGGAGGTCCAGGGATTCCGTGGCGACCAAGTGCACCATGAGCTCTATCTCAACATGCGCTACGAGGGTTCCGACACTAGCTTCATGATTCTGAAACCCGAAGATGATTCCGGCTTCCTCGAGCAATTCCGTGCCCGTCATCGTCGTGAGTTTAATTTCAACTCCGACCGCCCGGTGTTGGTGGACGACATCCGTGTACGGACGATTGCCTCGTCCAAGGTACGCACGGAGAAGAGCCCGCTGGTGCAGCTGAAGGAGGCAACCCTGCAGGATATCTCAGGACCGCCTCATAACACGACCAAGGCCTACTTTGACGGATACTCGGACCGGATTGACACCGCGGTGTATCTCCTTGACAAGCTGGACCGCAGCACCCGGGTGCATGGGCCCGCCATCATTATCGACAAGACGCAAACGATCGTGGTGGCTCCCAACGCGGTCGCCAACATCCTGGAGACGTGCATTGTTATCGATCTGCTGGAATCCAAGAGCCCCGTTGCGAAGAATGTGTCCTCCGAGATCGATCCCATTCGGCTGACCATTTTCGGTCATCGATTCATGTCCATTGCGGAGCAGATGGGTCGTACCCTGCAGAAGACGTCCGTGTCGACGAACATCAAGGAGCGCCTGGACTTTTCATGTGCACTGTTCTCTCCTGATGGCGGACTTGTGGCCAACGCGCCCCACGTTCCGGTCCATCTGGGATCCATGCAGTTTGCTGTGCGCTACCAGCATCAGAAATGGTTGGGTAATCTCAAGGATGGCGACGTGCTGGTTGCGAACCATCCCACCTGTGGCGGGACGCATTTGCCCGATATCACGGTAAGTTCACAAAGCCCTCCACCGTCCCCGGTTCAATCATAACTAATGTGAGATGGTAGGTTATTACACCCGTTTTCGACCGACCGGGCGGCAGCGAGATCATGTTCTACGTGGCTTCGCGCGGCCACCACGCCGACATCGGCGGTATCCTCCCGGGGTCGATGCCGCCCAAGTCGACCGAGCTGTGGCAGGAAGGCGCGGCCATCGAAGGTGACAAGATCGTCAGCAACGGGGTCTTCGACGAGGATCGCGTGATCGAACTGTTGGTGCGCCAGCCCGTCGAACACCCCGGGTGCTCGGGAGCGCGCTGCATCAGCGACAATCTGTCGGACCTGAAGGCGCAGATCGCGGCCAACACGCGGGGCATCGGACTCATCCAAGCGCTGTTCGCGGAGTACGGCACGGAGACGGTGCAGAGGTACATGTACGCCATCCAGTCCACGGCGGAGATGGCGGTCCGCAATCTGCTGAAGGAACTGCACCAGAAGTTCGGTGGCCAGCCGCTCGAGGCCGTCGATTACATGGACGACGGCACGCCGATCAAGCTGACGGTCACCATCAACGGCACGGACGGGTCGGCGGTGTTTGACTTTGCGGGGACGGGACCGGAGGTGTACGGGGGGTGGAACGCGCCGATCGCCATCACGCACTCGGCCATCATCTACTGCCTGCGGTGCATGATCAACGCGGACATCCCGCTGAACCAGGGGTGTCTCGCCCCGATCGACATCCAGGTGCCGTCGCCCAGCCTGCTGTCCCCGACAAAGACGGCCGCCGTCGTCGGTGGCAACGTGGTGACGTCGCAGCGGATCACCGACGTGGTGCTCAAGGCGTTCCGCGCCTGCGCCGCGTCGCAAGGATGCTGCAACAACCTCACCTTCGGGACGAACTCGCGGACGGACCCCGACACGGGGGCCACGATCCCTGGGTTCGGGTACTACGAGACGATCGCCGGCGGCAGCGGCGCGGGGCCCACCTGGACGGGCGAGTCCGGCATCCACGTCCACATGACCAACACGCGGATCACCGACCCCGAGATCCTCGAGAAGCGGTACCCGACGCTCCTGCGGCAGTTCACGCTGCGGACGGGGTCGGGCGGACGCGGCCAGCACCAGGGCGGCGACGGCGTGGTGCGCGAGATCGAGTTCCTGGCGCCGATGGAGTGCTCGATTCTGTCGGAGCGGCGGGTGCACCGGCCTTATGGGCTGGAGGGGGGCGAGGACGCGCAGCCGGGGCTGAACCTGTGGTCGACGCGGGATGCCGAGACGGGCGAGGAGCGGACGGTCAACATCGGGGGGAAGAATACGGTGTCGGTGAAGACCCACGATCGGATCGTGATTATGACGGCCGGCGGGGGTGGATGGGGACGTCGTGAGGTTTAGATTATTACATGTTTTATATCAATATATATATATATATTTGAATTGAGCTCATGGACTCATACATTCTTGTTCTACCGAGGACTTCTATTCCTTCACACCACATAATTCAGCTGCAGCTTTTCTCTCCCAATGTCGATCTCAAAACCTCTTTCCCGCCTCCCACTCCATTTCTAACAGTCAAAAGACCAAAAGAGAACCATGCCATTATCCGTGGCGTGATAGAGGGTGACTGGTCAGGGATGACTCATGGGTCTATACTCTTTAGGCTGACCGGGTAAAGACTGGATGGACTGGATGGACTGATGGTGTGACCGTGGATTGCATTCTATTCATATTTTAATGTGATACTAATCTGTTATTTGATCTGTTGATTTCAGCCTGAGTCGTGAGTCTACGCGTCGGATTGTAGGGGTAATATTATTTGTTGTTTTCTATCATTCTTATACATCACTGTATATTTATACTGGACACACATACTCTGATTTCTGGTGCCTGATTGCTGTACAGCAGAACAAGACGCCTTGAGAGCGCAACAGAATAAATCAACATTCAGATAGCTCTTGACTCATTGATATAATTTAGAATCTATGTAAATAATTAAAATATTGGATAATCGTATAGTTGTGAAGAAGAAGAATGATGACATAAGCCGCATCACATGTCGGATCATGTTCTTTTTTTTTTTTTTTTTTTTGTTTAATTTCTTTTCTTTCATCTCGAACTTTTTTTCTTTCACTTCTGTTTCTTTTTTCTTTCTTGATACTTGATATTCTCCTTTTGATCCTGTTCTCCATAATCTATAATCTCCTCATTTTTTTGGATGCGATCATGTCCCTCCTTCCCCACTGCTGCCTGAGCCCCTCCTGACCCTCTCCAGTCGGGGTATTTGTTGACCTCTCAGCTCCGAGGTCTCTCGCGCACGTCTCCATTCCATATAAACCATCCCTCCACGGCGACTCTCGCTCCCACCCACCAAACAACTCTTTCGCCTGGTTGAATTGCATCATCAACACCGGTCGCGAACGGACTCATCCTCCACCGGAACTCTGTGTTGATCTCTGCCATGGGGAAGCCCCCCGCAGCCATCATCGTTGCCCGGTACGCCTGAT
>KZ559602.1:0-12109 GCA_002850765.1 Aspergillus taichungensis
AAAAGCAGCCAAAGCCAAGAAAACGAGGAACCGATGGAGAATACCAACAAGCCGAAAACGAAAACAAAAAGGGTGTGTGTTGGAGATGGAACGACGGTCTGGCTTTCAACCCAGGGACCAGCGAACGACAGTCGACAGTTTAGCAGGCATTGCGATATGATACCCTACGGCTGAGCTTTGAGTTGTTGATTTTCGGATGCATTTGCAAGTAAACCAAAAGAACAATAAAAGAGGTCGGCTATCCAGTTTAGGATTTTTTTTTTTTATATTTCTATATGTATCTTACTTTACTCTTATTTTCCTTCTTTTTGAGCCTTTCAACCAAAAGCTATAGAATACCATCAATATTTATTTCCCCAACCAGTCTGAATTGTGATTGACGAGCCAGTCTCTCCGTCTTGACCGTATCGTATGTGGAAGAATCAGTCACGCGTGTCCGAATCCACGATCCAAGCATGCAAGACGTGCATAATTCCCTACTAGTTCATCAAGAACAGAATCTCTATGCATGAAAGAACCTTGGACATTCCCAGCAGAACCGATAGGACATGTATCATGTAGCAAGGGCCTGGGTAGAAACAGGGTATAGCGATGGATGGATGTTGTTGGTCCATGCTTCGATCGACGTGCGGGGAAAGCTTCCGGTTCTTTCTCTACCCCCCTTACCTCGGTTTGTCCGTTTGCCTCTCCCCCCGCGTCCCACTCCTGAACTTGATCTGTCCAACAAACACACCCACAAGAATGATGACAAAGGGTTTCTTAGCAGCTGGGTAACTTCAAACGGGAGAATAACAGCAGTGACTGGATACGGAGGAAAGGAAGAAGAACGACGGGTGGATCCCTTCCCCGCACGTCTCATACCCCCCTCGTCTGGATTTCCGTCTAACAATCCAGCTGAAAGCCCCCTCGTTTCCCTCGTCGCGTTCATCCCTTGACCTTCTGTTGACTAGATTAAACCGATTTGGTTACCTTTCCCCTCGTCTACATACATACCTCCTTCACTAGTCCGGAGATTGAACTGGACTGGTCTACTCCTCACCACATGATGCCACCCCACCTGCAACACGCGGTCCACCGGTCCTCTCTGCAGGATCCCGAGCGCTTCTGGTCTCACCACGCCGAACAGCTTGAGTGGCACCAGAAACCGTCATGTGCCATCGGTCGCCATTCCAAGACCCTCCCCAGTGGAGTCCGTCACGACCATTGGGCCTGGTTCCCGGATGGGGAGATCTCGACCACGTACAACTGCGTGGACCGCCACGTGCGGAATGGAAACGGGGAGAATGTTGCGATTGTGTGGGATTCGCCTGTGACGGGGTCGAAGGAGAGATATACTTATCGACGGTTACTGGATGAGGTCGAGGTGTTGGCGGGGGTTTTAAGGGAGGAAGGGGTGAGGAAGGGGGATGTGGTGATTATTTACAGTATGGATCTGAGCTTGCTACATGTCTTAGTCCGTTGAGGGGTGGAAAGACTGACTGCGATGAATAGTGCCCATGATTCCGGCTACTCTGATCGCTGCCTTGGCCATCACTCGACTCGGCGCCATCCACGCGGCCGTCTTTGGCGGCTTCGCGCCCAAATCGTTGGCGCAGCGCATCGAGGCGGCCAAGCCCCGCGCCATCTTGACGGCTTCCTGCGGTATCGAAGGGTCCAAAGGCCCCATCCCTTATCGTCCATTGGTGGAAGGTGCTGTGGAGGCCAGTAGTTACAAGCCGGAGAAGATTCTCATTTGGCAGAGGGATGAGCACCGCTGGAATCGGCCCGACAAGCGAGGGGGTCAGCGGAACTGGCAGCGGTTGATGAAAAGTGCGCGGATGCGTGGTATCAGGGCAGGGCCGGTCCCTGTGAAGAGTACCGATCCACTGTACGTGATCTACACCAGCGGGACGACAGGGCTGCCCAAGGGTGTGGTTCGCGAAGCCGGTGGCCATGCCGTTGGTCTGCACCTTTCCATCCAGTATCTGTTTGACATCAAAGGGCCGGGCGATGTCATGTTCTGCGCGTCAGATATCGGATGGGTCGTGGGGCACTCGTACATCCTCTATGCGCCTCTCCTCGTCGGGGCCACGACGGTCCTCTTCGAAGGAAAACCCGTGGGCACCCCCGACCCGGGCACATTCTGGCGCATCGTCGAAGAGCACAGGGCCAACGCCCTGTTCACAGCCCCAACCGCCATGCGGGCGATCCGGAAAGAGGACCCCGAGAATCGATTCTTCGAGGCGGTCGCGCGTCGCGGGGGTCTCCGACATTTGAGGGCACTCTTCCTCGCCGGCGAGCGCAGCGAGCCCAGTATCGTGCGGTTCTACCAGGACCTCCTGACCCAATACGCCTCACCGGGGGCCCTAGTCATCGACAACTGGTGGTCCTCCGAGTCGGGGTCTCCAATTTCGGGGCTGGCGCTGAAAAGCGCCCTCGGCGTCGCGCAGCGACAGGCGAGCGTCGACGACAAAGATCCCATCAAGCCATTGGCGATCCGACCGGGGTCGGCCGGTCTGCCCATGCCCGGGTTCGACGTCCGGATTGTGAACGACGAAGGGCAGGAACTGCCAAAGGGGACCATGGGCAACATTGTCATGGCGGTGCCGCTGGCACCGTCCGCGTTTACGGGGCTGTTCAACGACGACGAGCGGTTCTACCGAAGCTACCTCAAGCGGTTTGATGGACGATGGATCGACACGGGTGATGCGGGCATGATCGACGACGACGGGTATATCCATATTATGGCGCGGTCTGATGATATCATTAACGTGGCAGCGCATCGGTTCAGCACGGGTATGTTTTTCTTCTCATCCATTTCCATTTTCATTTCCATTTCCATTCCACCACCCCTACTTCCCACCTTTTTTTTACAAAGCACGCCACTAATGTGTCAAAAAAGGCGCAATCGAACAAGCCATTCTTTCACACCCCTCCATCGGCGAAGCCAGCGTAGTCGGCATCCCAGATGCCCTAAAAGGGCACCTCCCGTTCGCATTCATCCAGCCCCGTAGCGGCAGTGGCCCTCTGCCCGCAACACCCTCAGCGGAACTCTTCCGCGAAGTAAACGGGCTCGTCCGCGAGCAGATCGGGGCGATCGCGTCGCTGGGCGGAATCATCCAAGGACGGGGGATGATCCCCAAGACGCGCAGCGGGAAGACACTGCGGCGGGTGCTGCGCGAGTTGATTGAGAATGGGGTGAGGGGGGAGTATAGTGCGCCTGTGGGGGTGCCTCCTACTGTGGAGGATGCGGAGGTAGTGGAGGTTGCGAGGGGGTTGGTGAAGGAGTATTTTGAGAAGAAGAAGCTTGCTGGTGTGGCGAAGCTTTAGATACTGGTTAATACTGGTTATATTGGGTAGATGCATGGTGGATAGGAAGTAGATTTAGGGGAACAAGATGTATGTATGTACCTATACGTAATAAATTTTCTAGGACAAGCGTAAACTTCCTCTTTGGGACACTGCTGCGTTAGTGAGGGCGCTCAGGGGTCTGCTCAGTGAGTATTTCACTTATCACGGATCACCGCTCACTGAGGCATCAGCCCTTGCTCGTGAGCGGTCACGTATACTCACTGAGCCGCTCACCCCATCTTTTTTGTCCGGGTAGTTCAATGCCTATGATATAGAAGCGGCCTGATTATTGACTGAGTGCTGGCTCACGGTGGGAACAGAAGGCTGGAATAGAGAAGTTCCAGTAAATCTTTAAATAGGCTGAAGAAACCATCCATGTACTTGACTTGTGTAGGGATGTTGCCAACGATTGATCCCGATGTCTCCAGCGGGGTAACAGGGATATAAAACAACCGTCATCGAAGATCACCTCGACCTGCTTGATTGATCCTTTGATATAAAGTCCCCTTTCGGCAATTGGCCTGGGACAACTGCCATCTTAATCCATGGCCAGAACTGAGCATGGCAAAACGGATCTCGATGCACACGCTATGGTCTTATATTGGTGCCAACAGATGCTCATAGCTCATACAACTTCCCGCATTACCAAATCAAAAACTTCTCAAACTTCGCTCCCTTGAGCTCACCAACTAGTGGAGTAGGCTGATCCTTCTGGTCCTCCGCAATGCCTTCGACAAACGCATTCCCAACCATCCTATAATGCACCACATCTGGGTCGGTGTCGATGTCCCGGAACCCCGAATCCCGCAAAGCAATCGGATTCGTCATCTTACCCGACAGAATCAACAGGTCCCCATCTTGGATGTTCCCAATGCCCACGCCGAACCCACCCGTCGCACAATCTGTCAGCTGAAAGACCGTCCTCCCCGCGAGGGGCGGCAAACCCCGCAGCAGCTGTTTCCCAACCGCCGACGATAGGGCCGAGTCAGACGGGTCCTCAGAACTGGACAGCTCTTCCAGCGCGTTGAGGATGTCGTTGACGGGGAAGGTCTGTTGCATCCTGCCATGCGCAAGAAAGGCCCAGATGAGCCGTTCTGTCATGTTCGCCTCGTTGACACCGTTGCCCCATTCCGCGGGCGGCTCTTTGACAGCTTGCAAAACCTGCCGCGCGATTTCCACTGTCTCGCTCGAAAATTTGAACACGACTCGAGTCGTTCCCACCCTCCGGGCCCAGAACCGCAGCACGTACTTGCCCAGCAGCACCGACACGTTTGTCGTTTGCTCCTTCTGCCCCTTCTGCTCCCAGTCCTGGAGCGAATTGTCAAGGTCCTTGAATCTGAAACTGGTCCTCGACGTCGCATCACGATAGTTCGGCACCCAGGACGGGCTGCGATACCCCGCAACGTTCCCACGAGGCTCGTCGTAAAAATGAAACTGGTTGAACACGAAATCGAACCCCTCGTAGATCAGAATCCACAGCGTGATCTGCAACGCGACCTCGTCCGCCGTGTACTCATAGTCGACGGGGTACTTCTTCTGGACGCCATCGACCATCGAGTACAGCGCGTAGAAGCGGTCGAGCGGGTTGAAGCACTGGCGCTGGACGGTTAGATCGAGCACCTCCCCAAACGATGCCAGGCCCTTCCGGCTGGCGGCGATGTCCTGCGCAAAGTCCTGCATGGGGTTTGACTGCGCGAGGCGCTGGATCGCCTCCTTGAGCCGGCCCTGCAGCTTGCGGTGGTTCTCGATGTCGGCGGCGTCGCCCGCGCGCGCGGCCACCTTGTCGAGATCGTCTATGAACGGGCGCAGGATATCCGCAAAGTGCAGGCCTAGGTCGACAAGCGCGGGCAGCGTGAACGGCACGCGCCCGACCATGCACACGGGCAGCTTTGCGGGGAGGTAGTACTCCTGGAAGGTCCAGATGCGGCCCCAGTACGGCGCGGAGACGATGTCCAGGAAGCCCTGGATGGCGTCGAGGATCGAGCCGATGTCGTCGCGGCGGGCCTTCGGGCTCCACGCGCGGGCGGCCAGCCGCACGTCGTGGAGGAGCCCCGCCAGGCTGCCCTCGCGGCGCCTGATCATCGCCATGGTCTGTTCCGTGTTGGGGTTTATCGGCCCGAGCCAGGCGATGACCGCGGTGGCGTCTTTGTAGATGCGGCCCATGAGCGGCAGCTGCGTGTTCTTTTCTTTGAGGTTTTTTTGGTCGATGCAGATGAAGTCGATCCAGATGAGGCGTTTCTTCCGGGCGTGTCGGAGGCATTTGAGCGCCGCTTCGAGGTTCGTCGTCACCTGGAAGGGGATGTCGTTCAGGGTGATTCTGACCTTTTCCGTCACGCTCCCCCAGACATAGGAGAGGGCCTCAAACTCGGGTGGGTTGTTCAGTGAGATGGTCTTCAAGGTGCATTTCACTGGGCTCTGTTCATTTTTATCCGGTAGGATGGTGAGGAGGCGGATTTCTACTGCCTCGGGGTTGAGAGACGAGTAGGAGAAAGTGTCTGGATGGTCCATGGGACAGGCTTTAATATGTACACAGTACGATAGTGTTGAGATGTGAGATTGTTGTAGATGGGGTGTAGATGTTATATATCTAGCAGGGTCGCATTGACCCTGTGGCTTGCTGATGGATGGTGGAAGGATTAAAAGCCCCATATCTTGGGCTCACTTGACGGCGGCTGCAGAACCATACAAGTGCTGCCAGATGGTCTAATGTTGTTTTAGTGCTGACGGGCGGAGTATGAGGACGAGAACTCTTATACTCCCTGGTGTTTGTCAACCCTGAGGTATCTATAGTTTATAATAAATCAGAGTAATCAAAACACTGTTTAAGAAAATCAAGTACGTATGTATCTAGGCGAGACTATCTCAATGAATTTGGATAAGGTCACCGCAAGCATTGAATAAGAATTACTCAGTTGATAAGAAACATTGAATGATTCAGTAAACTCAGTAAACGCCCTCAGGAATCAACGTCGCAACTATCATATCATGCATGAATAATGTAAAGCATACAGATTAGAGCAGCGATTTGAAATCAACCAACATACAAATCTAACTGAGCGAGTGACTACAAAACCCTCAACAGAGAGTGAAGAAACAAATGCAATAAGAACAGTAATAAGTAATAGTATTTATAAATAACTCGATATATAAATAAGTCCAAAAACAAGAGGGATATGTCGAAGATCGTAAAAAATATAAGTATGTAAGTAGGAAAATAGTAAGTAGCAAGTAGTAAGTAGGTAGTAGTGGTATCGGAGTCGCGTATAGGAAGGATAAGTGATTTCTCTTCTTTTTTTCTTTTCTTCTTTGCCCTACCCTTTTCTTCTTCCCCATGCCGGAAACAGGGTCAGTCAAAAAGAGAAAAGCAAGCGTCAGATCGATCATCCTCACCCCAAGGCAACAAATAGCAATAGCAACAACCCATTAGAATAATCCAACCAATCAATCAATGAAATCGAGACCCATACTCGCAGCGAACAAACAACACAAGAATCAAGTCCAGTCAAGGCAATCAAACAAATCAATCAACGGAAACGAGGTCATATACTGCAATGGAATCCACATCCACATCCATCAAAGGAGAGGAAGAGAGAGTTTAGAGCAGATAGGCGACGATACCGAAGACGGTGGCCAGACCGGCGCCGGCGCCCGCGGCGGCGCGCGAGGCACCACCGGTGAAGATGGGAGCGGCGGGGGTGGTGGCGGAGCCGGTGGGGTTGACGCCGGGGGTGGAGGACAGAGGAGTCGACGAGGGAGGCAGGATGGGGTACTTGATGGGGGTCTTGCTGGGGCTGGGAGTCGCGGTGCTGGAGCTGTATGATTGTTAGTTCTCAATACATTTTATGGTATGAGAGGTGGGGTTTGGATATAACATACCACTTGTTGCAGTGGGTGATGGTGGAGGTGATCATGGGGCGGGTGACGGTGTAGGGGAGGCCGTTGCTCGTGGTGATTTCCTCGGACTGGTTTGTTCGTTAGTATCTGATATTGGAGTGATGAGTTGATTGAAGGTGAGGTTGAACATACGGCAGGCGTGCTGGACGGGCAGTAGGTGGTGGTTTCGGTGACCATGACGGTGGAAACTTCCTCGGCGGGCTCAGTGGCAACCACACCGGCCACGACGGCGGCGAAGACAGCGGCGAAAGAGAGACGCATGTTGAAGGTATATAATATTCGTGATAAGTGAATTATTATAAGAAGGAAGGCGAAATCGAGACGTGAAGCGTAAGTTGGTTAGAAAGAGCGACTGGAATCAACCACGAATGGTATAGAAAGAATGTACTCGGCACAAGGACCGGGGGAGTGATTGATTGACAGAAGGTTAAACGACGGTGATGGAGAGAAGAAGAGAAGAAGAAGAAGAAGAAGAGAAATAAAAGGAGGGGAGAGAAGAGAGGATATAGGGTCCGACGGGGTACCTGGGCTAAACTTCTCTGAGATCCCCCATCCTTTAGTGACTCTTGAGTTTTGTTTTTAGTTTGGATTTTGATTAGTCGGTCGTTAGTCTCGAGAATTATTAGTTTAATTAGCTGGTCTTCCACTCCAATCATTGAGAAACACGGACATCCTGCAACTGCTGGTTCGGCCGTCGCGATGATCGTCATTTCGTGGTGATACCAGATTTCCGGTGGAATTACCATTGACCACGTCTTTCAGAGATTGTCATATACTGTGGGTAATTAAACACACGCACTCGTTTATTTCTTCCCACGCACCCCCCTTTTCTTTCCTTTCCCTCCGCATAAAGAATTGTCCTGCAGGTTGGATACCGTACCATACGGGTGCATCGATCTAGGAGATGAACTGCATTATACCATGTACACCAAAGTAAATATCCTACGTTTCCTCCAAAAGTTGGATAGCCTTGAAGTCTGTCTCTCAACTCCCTCAATGATGATACTCAAATTGCGACTTGCGAGTTGCAGGATAACTCATCAAGCGTGCCGTGCGACTGCAAGGCACAAAGCACAAAGCACAAGGACCAGGACAAGTGAGACAATAATCATAACACTAGACTCAGTCAGGTTTAGTCCTCAGCACTAACGAGGTCGACGGTCTTGGTTTCTCTCCCCTGTATCTCTCGGGTCGGTGAATACAGCTGCTGTCTTGCATCCGATGGGGCCCCATCTGACAGTCTAGACTTTCAACGTCCTCTCGATCGCCATTCGTGGTGGAATACTTTCCTTTCCGAGTGACAGCCGCCTCGTGGTGTGTGTCCACCCAAAAGCATTCCCATCATGGAGATGGAGGACGGAGAGAGGGGAGTGACGAGACCTCGTGACGAATTTCTGCCCGAGGGATCCCTAGCATTAGGCACCTTGCGTTTTGCCATCCCTCGAAGAACGAGCAAAACAGAGTCTTCCGGGTGACCCACTTGGGCGAGATAAACCAGTTTTGTATCATTGGATTATTTCCTGGATAAGATCGATGCCAGTTAGGTCTTTGGGGTCTTCATTGTGCTCCATCGGTTCTACTGTGCTCCATATCCGGGGCATCGTGGTTACCTTGTTGGGTCGACTCTCCATACCAGGCTGAAGTTTCGGTTCCCACTCTTTGATTCGGAGAAGAGCGATAACTAGCCGATCTGTGTATTGGTGCGAGATCAAATTGGGCAAGAGAATATTGGGAGTCTGATCAACTGTGGAACAATGACGCGAATCCGATCATGATGATGTCTCTCATTCTTGAACCACAGGAATGACAGAGTATATTCTGTATGTACTCCAGAATATCAGACATGGACTTTGTTTGCTTGTTCTATTTCGGTCCCATTGTTCGTTCCTGGACAAGACCCATGGATGTCAACGTGGGATCCACAGTTGACCATCCACCACCCACGGGTTCGACTCTCCAGCCCCTTCAGACTTTTGACTGTTGGGACTGTCAATCCTCCAACATACTCCAACATACGTAGTCGACTCGGAGGTGACCGATTTGCAGCATCGTAATTCGTATTGACCGACCGGGTCAGTGAGCACCGCCTCAATGACGCCGCCCAACGAGGGTTCGTCAAGAACACCCACCGCCACAGTCAGACCCACCTCTCAGCAGGAAATCCAAGGTTGATGGGATTATCTCTGCCTCTGTCAAATCAGATCCTCAGATACTTCAGATTATTAAAAAAGACAATAAAAAAGATAGTTAGAACAAGAGAAAGAGAAGAATGTTAGACTCGGATTTGTCCGCCCTACCCGTCACTGGTAGGGGTCGTTGTAGTCATCCGAGTTCGGCTAGTTCACCTGGGACGGTTTGACTTCTTCTTCCATTCCTTCTTTTCCTCGATCTTCCTGACTCTTTCGTCATCATCCTTGTCATCCCAGACTGAAAGAACCCTTCTTCTTTCTTTTTTCGTTCTTCATTCTTCCTTCCAGTCCTCCTTTTCTGACGCCTCTTCTGACCTCTCCCCCTCACTTCCAAATCTTACTTCTGTCAATACCCTAAACCCCGCTATTACCGCCTGGATTAGGCGCCGACCTATCTACATCTCCCACCGACGCACTTGCCCGCCCTCGAGGCGATCTAAACACCATGGACCCGGTGAACTTGCGCCGCAAGGACACCACCAAGGGTCCGCCTTTGCGGATTCTGTCGCTCGGTAGGTTTCTAGATAGTCATACATGCGCCCTCCCCCTCCCCCTCCCCCCTCCCACATGAGATGAGAAAGCTGACAAGTCGATTTTACCCTTTTTAGATGGTGGTGGCGTTCGAGGTTACTCCATGCTCATCATCTTACAAGAACTCATGTATCGCGTCTACGTTGAATGCGAGGGTAAAGCGCCCCGTCGCGAAGAAATCCCCAAACCATGCGACTACTTTGACCTGATCGCCGGCACGGGCACGGGCGGTCTGATCGCCCTCATGCTGGGCCGGTTACGCCTCGACCTTGAAACGTGCAAGGAAGTTTACGTGCGCATGACGCGCCGGGTCTTCGAGACCGACAAGACCATCGCTGGAATTCCCTATCGCTCGACCTTGTTCAAAGCCTCCCGGTTGGAAGAGGCGATCCGCGAGTGCGTCCGTGAACACACCGTCTTCGAAGCCGAGGGGAACGACATGACGAGTTCCGCGTCGAACCGCCATTCCATGGCCAGTGCCCCCTACAGCCCGAACTCCGTCCTCCAACGATCGGTGAGTCGCACCAGTTTCAGCACCTCCAGCAATTCCCATCCCTCGACCCCGAGCAGCCACCGGGGATCCACCTTCATCAACGGACTTCGCTGGGGTAATCCCGATGCCTTGCTGTACGACAACCGAGAACATCGAACCAAGACGTGAGTCACAACTCTCCTCTAAAGCCCTCATTGTCCCACTGCTTACTAACCATTCACCCGTCGGTATAGTGCGGTCACGGCGTTGTACAAAGGCACCACGCGAAGCAACTCTACCGTACTCCTGCGGTCCTATGACTCCCGGGGAGAACCCCCGCCCGAATTTAATTGCACGGTCTGGCAGGCTGGTCGCGCCACCGCAGCCACCGGACTCGCCTTCAAACCGATCCAGATCGGCCAGCACGTCTTCATCGACGAGGGCGCCGGCACGTACAACCCCTCCCCGCAGGTCCTGGACGAGGCGACCGTGAACGAATGGCCGGGACGCGAGATTGGCGTCTTCGTCAGTATCGGTACCGGTCGTCGTCCGTCGGGCACCAACAACCGACAGCACGAGTGGTGGGAGGATTTCTTTGGCGACGCCCTGGGTACCTTTGCCGAGGCTCGACGACGGTTGATCAACAAGATCGAGGGGTGCGAGGATATCCATATGGAAATGCTGCGCGATCACCTCGCAAAGCGCAACGTGAGCAAGGACAACTACTACCGGCTGAACGTGGAAGTGGGCGTGGGCGAATTCGGCATGAACGAGTGGAACCGACTGGTCGACATCAGCACCAACACGCGACGGTATCTGACCAAACCGGATGTCAAGCGGCAAATCCTGGACGCGGGCGTCAAGTTTGCCAAGATCGAGCGCATGCACCGTCGCCTGGCCGCCCGCGACAGCATGGCCGCCGAGCCCGAGAACGAGTACCTGGCCACGCCCCAGGAGGAGATGGGACTCTTCTCGCGGCCGGCTGTCTCCATCTCGCCGCCCCAAACCTCCTATCCCGACGCCGTTGAACTGCCGGCCGAGTTGCCCGGCGACTTCGTGCCGCTGGCGCCGGCAGAGGACTATCTACCGTCCCATCCCACCCCGCAGGATACGGTCGGAATCTCCCATAGCCGCAGATCGGGGAGCGATGGGGGGGCGAGCCTGGCCCCCAGCGATGCCAGCCGACCGGGCTCGCGGCAGCACCAACAACCGTACCCGTCGCCGCGGGTGAGTTCGGATTATGGGTCTTCTTTGACCGGGATGCCACCCCCCGTGCCTCCCAAGACGCCGATTCCGTATCCCGACGCCAGCCAGCCCAGTGAATTGGGCGGGATACCGATGCCCATGCCGCTCGAGGTGCGGAAGAGTCCCGGACGTGGGTCGAATGGAAAGATCCGGCCACCATATCCTGTGGATGAACCACCCCCGGTGGTGAACCGACAGCGCAAACCCAGTTACCACGTGCGATAATCAGTATTATTCTTTCTTTTTTTTTTCTTCTAAACAAACATGCCACGATGGATTGACTCATGACGGAACATGACCATTTTTATTCCTATATCTTTATCAGCGCGGTCGGGTTTGTGAATGCCTGTATGTATTTTGAGAACTTGTATAATGAGCAATGTGGACATGTTTCTTCTTCTGCTTCTCTTGTACTTATTTTCTTTCTTTCTTTCTTTCTTTCTTTCTT